>SJYX01009541.1:413922-483771 GCA_006410675.1 Oreotragus oreotragus | reverse complement strand
GTAGTTTGAGCATTCTTTGGCATTGCCTTTCTTTGGGATTGGAATGAAAACTGACCTTTTCCAGTCCTGTGGCCACTGCTGAGTTTTCCAAATTTGCTGGCATATTGAGTGCAGCACTTTCACAGCATCCTCTTTTAGGATTTGAAACTGCTCAACTGGAATTCCATCACCTCCACTAGCTTTGTTCATAGTGATGCTTTCTAAGGCCCACTTGACTTCACATTCCAGGATGTCTGGCTCTAGGTGATATCATCGTGATTATCTTGGTCGTGATGATCTTTTTTGTACAATTCTTCTGTGTATTCTTGCCACCTCTTCTTAATATCTTCTGCTTCTGTTAGGTCCATACCATTTCTGTCCTTTTTCAAGCCCATCTTTGCATGAAGTGTTCCCTTGGTATCTCTAATTTTCTTGAAGAGATCTCTAGTCATTTGCCACTAACTAACTGCATTACTCTTGGACAAAGTTCTTATCCTCAATAAACCTCAGCCTTCTCATCTATCAAGTGGGGTTAAGGATAAAAGTATATATCATAACGATATTGTAAAGATTCAAGAAGATTATCCAATATAACATATTTAGTTTTTTGTGGCAGAGCCCATATTGGGAACTAATAGGTGAATACAGTATGGAAATTGCAAGTGAGAACAATATGGAGAGTAGTTTTGAAGGTCATACCAATGAATTTGGATTTGTTTTATTATGTAAATTGTAAACATTCTAAGAACTTGACTAAGTAAAAATGATGTCTGAGAAAACGGACTTAACTGCTCTTTCTCTGTGTAGGATGGGCCTGGTGGGACAGAAATAGAAGAGAGTGAAATGGCTTAGTTGTTACAAGTTTTATGCAAAGTCCTACATTATCTGGTGGCTATAAAAATGGAAAATAGTGGAAATCCAGACATTACTGTGAATAGGTACTAAAGTTATAGGTAGTGAGGTGTCCATTTGAGTCCTGAATAGACTATTGATTATTGGGGAGCACCATCTTCAAACTAGAACTGGACACAAAGGAAAAGAGATGGGAAGGAAGATGGAGGAAATAAAGCAGACATCATTCTCAGGTTTTTAATTCTGTTTCCTATTTACTCACTTTATTCAGTGCTAATGCTAAAGATGTCAGAAGCTTAATGTAGATTCAGATAAATGTAAAAAGTATCAATTGAAATTTAATACAACCTAATTGTTTGAGACAGAGGTAAGGTTCAGGAAAATGTCCAATACAGTTTCCTGTTGATGCTGGAACAAATTTTTCTCTTGCCACTCTCAACTTGCTTATAACTCCCAGCTGTGAACCAAAAAGGAAGGTAGTTAATTGCTCACAAAGGGAACGACAAGAAAATCTAAAAGTCACAGCTTTCACTGTTATTCAACAAAAGAGAAATTTTTTTCCGAGTAAGTAATGTTCTTTATAAATTTATCATTTTTTAAGCAAACTTGGACCAGAGCAGTGATAAATGCATTTACGACTCATTCTTTCCTAACTGCAACCATCCCCAATGTTGTTTTTCACTGTAAAACTAAGCAATACCTAAGCTTTTCTTAGACCATAGAGCTAGTCTTACAATGTTCAATTGGGTAGCTCGAAGGTTTCCCTTGGGCTACTTCATCACTGTTTCTCCTGATCAGCTAATTAAAATGAAGCTCAAAAAAGACAGGCTTCCCACATCTGGACTCCCAAGAGAAGACAGCCGGAGATTGGGTGTTCAGTCCCTGCCAAGCTTCCTGACTTTAGGTGATTAGAACAAATCACTTACATTTGTACTACCAGTATACTTATTTTAAACAGAAAGTCTATTAATCTGAAAGCATCATGGGACTTGATTTTTCAAACTGATTTCTTTGAGGAAAATGAATTCTGGGAACATTAAGCACTGTTATATGACACAGGAAAAGATTGAACCACACAACAAAAGAAAAAGAAGGCTTGATTTTTTTGAAAGGACTATATAACCTTTAAAATGAGGAATTTGGAGCCTACAAAACGTCTCCTCTCAAACAGATTTCTTCTTGTATTTGATCACTTTTTCAGCTATATACATTTACAACATATTCAAGTGTAAACCAGACCACTGAGACAATGAATCCATTCACAATTCACAGACTATCCACATTCCTGAAAAAAATCCCCGTTGCCAATAATAAATAGGAACAATCTCTGCATCGCTCTGAGTCCCATAAGGAAGTATTCTCAAAAGTTGCTTTCTGTCTTCTTTTTTTAAAAAAAGTAACACCTTATTAATTTAGACCTGTAACACTTCATCACTTGTTTGGTAAATCTTGCTCCCACATAGTTTTTTTGTTTTGTTTTGTTTTTAATGTATTAAATGTATAAGCCTGCTATGTGAACACACCAACACCAGGTGGCAGTTGTATGCCATGGCCTCCAAGGTATGAGCTATAAGGTGTAAACCAAGACTTGTTTGACTGCCATCGACATTCTTTTGAACCATGTTCGTAGCAAAAGCGCATTGCAAACTGAAATAATAACTAAATCTTAAAATAATATTTTAGAGATAATGTCAATCTTAAGTTCAGGACGCAATTTTATTCAACATCTCCTAACATATTTCACTCTAACAGGAATGCGAGTCCTCATATTATCACCTGCACCTTCCTGACTTTTTCTACCGTCAGTCTTGTTGTGCACATTCCCATTGACTTAGTCAGGCATGCTATAGTTGCCCTGCCCTCTTGTGCACGTGCTGGTGTGCTCAGCCACTTCAGTCGTGTCTGTCTATTTGCAACCCTATGGACTGTAGCCTACCAGGCTCCTCTGTCTATGGGATTCTCCAGGAAAGGATACTGGAGTGGGTAGCCATTTCCTCCTCAGGGGGATCTTCCCGACCCAGCAATTTGTACCGGATCTCCCACGTTGGCAGGCACGTTCTTTACCACTAGTGCCACCTGGGTGTCTCTCTCCTGGATCTCATAGTTGCCAGATTTCAGTCATCTAGTTTTTAAATGATCCTCATAAATTCATCTATTCATCCCTTTCAGCACTACAGTTACTTTCAGAACTCACCACTTTGTGCTTCTATCATGCTGACACTATTATTCCACCTAATTAAAGAAAACAGCAATTCCTATGATCTCTTCATCTCCCTGAAGCTTTCTAGATCTCCAATTTGTTCTCCCTTTCTTTCTCTTTACTTTCTACTTCTTCCCTTAGATGGTTTCTCTTCATGCTTGTCCCTGATTTTTACAATTAGTTTTATTTTTTCTTGTTGAAAAAAATTTACTCTTCTCAACTGCTGGAGCTGACTGAAGTTTAGTAAAAATAACAACTAAAAATAGGCAACCCCACTCCTGAGCATATATCCGAGAAAAAGTAAGATCCTAAAAATGCATGCACCTCAATGTTCACTGCAGCATTGTTCACAATAGCCAACACATGGAAACACTCTAAATGGATGGATAAAGCAGATGTGGTACATATATACAATGGACTATTACTCAGCTAATGAAAAGAATGAAATAATGCCATTTGTAGCAACATGGATGGATCTAGAAATTACTGTGCTAAGTGAAGTAAGTCAGAGATGGAGAAATATGGTATGATATCCCTTACATGTGGAATCTTAAAAGAAGTAATACAAATGAACTTTACAAAGTAACAAAGCAGAAAGAGACTCACAGAACAAATTTATGGTTGCTGGGGGAAAAGGATAGTTAGGGAATTGGGGATGGATATGTACACAGTGTTATATTTAAAATGCATAACCAACAAGGACTTACTGTATAGCACATGAAACTCTGGTCAATATTATGTGACAGTCTGGATGGAAGGGGGCTTCAGGGGAGAATGGATACATGTATATGTATGGCTGAGTCCCTTCACTATTCACTTGAAACTATCACAACATTGTTAATCAGCTATACTTCAATACAAAATAAGAAATTTAAAAAAAAGCAAATAATTTTTTTAAAAGACAAATAACTCAATTTCAAAATCACTGAAGGACATTGATAGATATTTCGCCAAAGAAAATATACAAATGGCCAATAAACACATGAAAAGATATTCCACATGATTAGATTGTATTTGGAGAAATACAGGTTTAAACTACAGTGAGATACCACTTCACATTCATTAGGATGGCTATAATTTAAAAGAAAAAAAAAAGGAAAGTAAGCCTTGTCAAGGATGTGGAGAAATTGGAATTCTCACGCATCATTGCTTGAAATGTAAAACAGTGCAAAGCATTAGTCGCTCAGTCGTGTCCAACTCCTTGCAATCCCACGGACTGTAGCCCACGATTCCCTTCCCCAGGGGTCTTCCCGACCACGGGCTTTAACCTAGGTCTCCTGCAATGCAGGCTGATTGAGCTACCAGGGAAGCCCACTACCAGTATTCTTGCCTGGAGAATTTCATGGACAGAGGAGCCTGAGAGGCTACAGTCCATGGGGTGGCAAAGAGTCAGAGACAACTGAGCAACTAGCTTTCACTTTATTTACTAGCTAGATAAGAATGTTAGGATAGACAAGTTATCTAGTTAATGCTTAAAATATTGTAACAACTGTAGAGAATACAATGGTTTCTCAGTTAAACAAAAATTACTACATGAATCAGCAATTCTAGGTTTATACCCACCAAACATTGAAATCAGAGACTTAAACATTTTTGTACACACATTTTTATAGTAACATTATTCACAATAACCAAAAGGTGAAACTACTCACGTTTCCATTAATAGATGAATGATAAACAAAAAGAGGTGGGTGTGGCTATATATATATGTGTAACATGCAATATTATTGAACCATAAAAAATAATTAAATTCTGATAGATGCTACAACACAAATGAATCTTGAAGACACTATGCTAAATGAAATAAGCCAGACATAAAATGAAAAATACTGTACAATTCCACATATATAAGATACCTAGGGGCTTCCCAGGTGGCGTTAGCATTAAAGAACCTGCGTGTCAATGTAGAAGACCTAAAAGATACAGGTTCAATCTTTGAGTCGGGAAGATCCCCTGGAAGAGGGCATGGCAACCTATTCCAGTATTCTTGCCTGGGAATCTCATGGACAGAGGAGTCTGGCAGGTTACAAAGGGTCAGACAGGACTGAAGCAACTTAGCACGCATGCAAGATACTTAGAGCAGTCAAATTCATAGAGACAAGAGTGTTGAATGGTTGTTGTCAGGGATTGGGGATAGGGAAAATAAGGAGTTAGTGTTTAATCCAGTTTCAGACTGAGAAGATGAACAAGTCTAGAAATGAATGGTGGTGGTGGTAGCAATGAGAATGTATTATAGAACTGTACACTGGTTACAGTGGTAAGTTTTAATGGTGATGTGTAGATTTTCCCACAATAAAAATCATTCTGTCTAGCTCTAAACCCCAACATAAAAGAAACATTAAGCCTTTCTTGTTAGTTACTGACTTCCCAATAATTTTGTAAGACTATTATCTGCATATATGTGAAAAACCTTTCAGATAAGATAATCACATGAGAGAATGGTTGTTTTTTCACCATGAACTAAACATCTGTAAACTCAGGAAATTTGGCATAATATAAATTTTCTACAAATAACAACAAAGAAAAGCTTTTTTAAAAAGTGCCCATTGGCCACCTGCTAATAATAAAAGCCTAAATATGCATTGCCTCAATTTAGACAGTATGCCATCAAAGGAGAAACTTGGAATAAAGGAAATAACAAGCAGGGCTTTACCTCACTGTATCACAAATCTATTAATTCAGAGCTTGAGATAATTCTACCCAGGTTAAGCCAATATTGACAATGAAGTAAATAATTTCTTCTCATGAATGTAAACAAGAGATAGAATTAATCAATGTAAGAGAACAATCAATTTAAATTTTTTTAGCATGTTTATGGTCTTCATGGAAAAGAATGTTACTAGTTAAAAGTGATTGCCCAGCAGTTAATTTTTTCCATAAATGCCAGTAGGTAAGATTGTTCATTATGTAATATAACTCTGTTTATCCTGTGTGTTCTTCACGTCTATCTGAAACTTTTGTTTTGCTATTTCTCTGGCACAATGGAGTATCTGACCTCTCTGATAATTATCTAAATACTGCAGAGGAACCTGTGTACCCTTTCCCTTAGTTCCAACTTCTCTAGCCTATCTCTCAGGCAGAGGAAGGAATCTGAATTATCTCCACATCATGAATATTCTATTAATATTGCCAACTACTGTTTGGGCATCTAGTTTATGAGAGCACTCTGCTAGTGCTTCTTCTGTGTTATTTCTAATTCTAAAAACTTTGGGAGATAGACACTGGAATCTCTGTTTTAGAGGTTGGGGAACTGAGGCAATAACACTGATGTATCTTTGATCAAGGCCACAGAGCTATTAAGTGGTCCAGCAAGGTTTCTAACACAAGTCCTTTAACATCAAAGCCTGTGTGACCTTTCTGATACTGTGCAGCCTTCAAAACATCATTTATTACCGTCAGACAAGGTATATGAGGGTTTGAACTAGTTCTGAAGGAACAAAGATGCATTCTTTGCAAAGAATGTATAATTTGAGCTTACCCTTCAAGTGGCCTTGTGCTTTTCTTCTTTTTGTTTCCCCCTAATTTAGTGCAGTGAGAATGTGAAAGCCTTATAGCTCAAAGGTCCCTCTGTGTCTATAATCTTTAGTTCCCAGGTTAATGTTAGCATGTCTCTAGGGATAGTTTTCTTCCTGATGACCTTGGCAAGAAGTTAACCCCCTCATCAACCCAGTATGTACACTACACCAAAACATGAGAGGACCTTCATTTTTTGCTCCAAAATATCTCTTTATATAATCCCCAGAGCCCAGCCAAGGCAGCTTAGAGGGTAAAGCAAATATCTTCTGAGACAGTAGAGAAGAAAAGTTTCCAGGAAGTCAGGAATCTGAGGTTGTCCTCTGCCCTACTGTTGATGAACAAGCAAAGGAATCAAGAACAGATAAGGAACTAGCAGCTAAGGGAATTTCAAGTGTGGTCTAAAACAAAGTAACAAAGAAAAGATAAGATATTTGCAGGAAAAATAACCTTTGGATGTCCAAGAGGCTAGGTAGCCTTTGACAAAATTGTGAAGGAGGTTGTCTGTTTCTCTTTTACTCCCTCTTTATTCACTTCTCCTCCTATCTTTCTACTTCTCCCCCGCAAGTAGTCCCAGAGCTCATAAATACCTGTTGAATAAATGCATGTTCAAGCCTCCTACCATGGGCCTGCCTCCTCTTTCCCACTCCCTTAACATATTTCATGTTCCATAGCATCTTCCCTACCCAAGTTAAAACTTGCTCCATCTTTTAACTTATTCTCATTTAGGAGCTCCAGTTAACTCTCTTGGTCAATTTATCTAGCAAAGATGTTGATGATGAGTTATGATTTAATGGATTACCCGTACCAGATTACACACTTGTATTTTGATAGAACTTTTCAAAATCTTAGGGCTGTCTTTCCCTCTAAGTTATCTCTTCTGCTTTTTCTACTTGTGAACCTATAAATTCCATCATGCTGTTTTTATAACCTTTCCAACAGCAGCAATGAGAAAGGTTTGACTGTACAAGATAAAGGACTAATGTGCATGAAAGAGGAGGCATTTGTTTGTAAACATTAATACCTAGTACTCCATAACTTGTGACTTCCCTGGTGGCTCAGAGGTTAAAGTGTCTGCCTGCAATGCAGGAGACCTGGGTTCAGTCCCCGGGTCTGGAAGATCCATTGGAGAAGGAAATGGTAACCCACTCCAGTACTCTTGCCTGGAGAATCCCATGGAGGGAGGAGCCTGGTAGGCTACAGTCCATGGGGTCACAAAGAGTCAGACACGACTGAGCGACAAACTACTAACTACTACTCCATAACTTGAAGGAGCTGGGGAGACAAAATTAACACATATGAAAAGGCAAACAACATAACCAAAATATGATGCCCTTCCTGGGTTTGATTATCTGGGAACACCTATAATTCAAGTGATCTGACACTAGCAGAGGTAGGAGCTGCTGCTGCTGCTAAGTCACTTCATTCGTGTCCAACTCTGTGTGACCCCATAGACGGCAGCCCACCAGGCTCCCCCATCCCTGGGATTCTCCAGGCAAGAATACTGGAGTGGGTTGCCATTTCCTTCTCCAATGCATGAAAGAGAAAAGTGAAAGTGAAGTCGCTCAGTCTGTCTGACTGTTAGCGACCCCATGGACTGCAGCCCACCAGGCTACTCCGTCCATTGGATTTTCCAGGCAAGAGTACTGGGGTGGGGTGCCATTGCCTTCCCCGGAGGTAGGAGCGATGAGAGGGAAAAAAAAAAGCAGTAGTATATGGCAAAAACAACTATATGGTGGAGGGTAAAAGAAGCAGTAACAGGGTCACAAATATATTGTGAAAACAAGGCCATATCCCTAGCATATACACCCATCAATCCTAATGTGTGCTGGATCGTTCCGGTAGTGAGGGTCCAGGCTCTGGGGAATACATGGATGAAACATTATTTAGTAAATACCTCCTGAAAAGTACTTTTCATCATTTCCCTGTGAACACATTGAAAATAGGATTGATTGCATTTTAATTTATTCTGTGTCTAATATCCAGATGGTAAGTTCAGCAATGGCAAAAAGCAACTTCCTTAGGTTAAGCTCTACAATCAGGGCTTGGGAATTTAATTTTGAGAAAGTTATTTAAAAGCAGTACCTAGAGCAGTAGTTCTCAATCAAGGTCAGAGTTAGAAGCTACTGGGGAAAGGGACACTTTTATTTTTATCTCCAAACTACGGGCATAGAAAGAACAGCTGCTTGCATCTTCCTAAATATGAAAATGATAGTAAAATACTTCTGTTTTCAACTAACTTGAATTGCTGTCACATTTACGTTAAATATTTATTTCCATATTACTTTCCTCTTTCTGTGCATCTTACAGCACTGATACCAATCACATGAGGAAAATCTTCAACATACACTTTCCCACTGATTGGTTTATTCTGGAAGAGATCCCAACCGTTAGGAACATTTTGGTAGAAACCGAGAATTTCCTAACTCCAAGGTCTATTTCAGAAAGCTGTCTCTTTCTTTTATAATCTGTCATTTTTTTTTAAATTTAGTGAGTGATCTTTTTTCTGTGACCACTTGTTGAGAATTTTCCAGTTCTCTTGGGCTATGACTTTTTTTCCTCCCTGAATTGCATTTCTTTTCCCCTTCTTTTATTTATTTATTTTTAACTTTTTTGTATTTTGGAATATATCCAATTAACAATGCTGTGATAGTTTCAAGTGCATAGCAGAGGGACTCAGTTGTTGATAAACCTGTATCCGTTCTCCCCCAAACTCCTTTCCCCTCCAGGCTGCCACATAATATTGTGCAGTTCCCTGTGCTATACAGTAGGTCCTTGTTGTTTATCTATTTCAAATATAGCAGAGTGTACATATCAATACAAACTNGATAGTTTCAAGTGCATAGCAGAGGGACTCAGTTGTTGATAAACCTGTATCCGTTCTCCCCCAAACTCCTTTCCCCTCCAGGCTGCCACATAATATTGTGCAGTTCCCTGTGCTATACAGTAGGTCCTTGTTGTTTATCTATTTCAAATATAGCAGAGTGTACATATCAATACAAACTCCCTAACTGTCCCTTCACCCAATCCTTCCCCCCAGCAACCATAAGTTCATTCTCAAAAATATTTCTCTGAACTGACTTTGCCACATTTACTAAGAGATTCAGTGGATATAAACCACAGTTCCCATTAGATGAAGATAAGATATTGATTAGAAAGTAGGGAGATATTGTTGAATTCCCTGAGAGAGCAAAAGGAAGGGAAAAAGAAAAGTGGAATAACAAACTCTCCTCCCATGAACATACATACAACTTGACTAAGGAAATTTATAGAATTACAAATGTGGCCTACACAGATATATAACGTTGAGTACCCTTGATATATTCCAAAGTTAGTTGTAGAAAATTTATTCAGTAAGACTTTCCTTTGATTATCCTTTTTAATTGAAACCCTGTTTCCTACCATCCACCCCACACCCTATACCATTTCCTCGCTGTATTGTCTTCCATGACACTTATCAATACAAATTTTGTAATACATATGTTATTTATTTGCTTCATTTGTTATCTTTTTGGCCCACAAGGATGGAAGTTCCAGAAGAACAAAAGTCATGTTTGTCAAATTAATCACTGTTAAAAGATAATTTCCCCCTAAATGGTAAAATCATGATTCTCATACAAAGATAAAAATAAATACATGTTAAGGATTTTACTTAAGTCACTAATGAGGAAACTGGTAAGCTTTAACAACCAGTTGACTGTAGAATCCAATATTCCTGATCTAATGTGCAAATAGAGGCAAGACTGCTTGGGAGAATTAGATTTGTGGTGGCTCAGACTGTAAAAGCATCTGCCTATGATGCAGGAGACCCAGGTTCGATCCCTGGGTGGGGCAGATCCTCTGGAGAAGGAAATGGCAACCTACTCCAGTACTCCTACTTGGAAAATCCCATGGATGGAAGAGCCTGATAGGCTACAGTCCATGGGGTCGCAAAGAGTTGGACACGACTGAGCGACTTCACTTCACTTCACCCTATAGACAAAACATCATTGTCTATAGACAAGAAATCTTTTGCACTGTTATCAGTTATCTCCAGAGTTGTAAACAGTTACCACCCAAGCAGTATTAGACAAATCTAATTCTCTCAAATGAAGGGATAATTCAATATGCCAGCAAATTTGGAAAACTCAGCAGTGGCCACAGGACTGAAAAAGGTCAGTTTTCATTCCAATTCCAAAGAAAGACAATGACAAAGAATGCTCAAACTACTGCACAGTTGCACTCATCTCACACGCTAGCAAAGCAATGATCAAAATTCTCCAAGCCAGGCTTCAACAGTACGTGAACTGTGAACTTCCAGATGTTCAAGCTGGATTCAGAAAAGGCAGAGGAGCCAGAGATCAAATTGCCAACATCAGCTGGATCATCGAAAAAGCAAAAGAGTTCCAGAAAAACATCTACTTCTGCTTTATACACTATGCCAAAGCCTTTGACTGTGTGGATCACCACAAACTGTGGAGCATTCTGAAAGAAATGGGAATACCAGACCACCTGACCTGCCTCTTGAGAAATCTGTATGCAGGTCAAGAAGTAACAGTTAGAACTGGACATGGAACAACAGACTGGTTCCAAATCGGGAAAGGAGTACGTCACGGCTGTATATTGTCACCCTGCTTATTTAACTTATATGCAGAGTACATAATGAGAAATGCTGGACTGGATGAAGCACAGCTGGAATCAAGATTGCTGGGAGAAATATCAATAACCTCAGATATGCAAATGATACCACCCTTATCAAACAAAGATCATGGCATCTGGTCCCATCACTTCATGGCAAATAGATGGAGAAACTGGAAACAGTGAGAGACTTTATTTTGGGGGGTCTAAAATCACTGCAGATGGTGACTGCAGCCATGAAATTAGAAGACGCTTACTCCTTGGAAGAAAAGTTATGACCAAGCTACATAGCATATTAAAAAGCAGAGACATTACTTTGCCAAAAAAGGTCTGTCCAGTCATGGCTATGGTTTTTCCAGTAGTCATGTATGGATGTGAGAGTTGGACTATAAGGAAAGCTGAGCACCAAAGAATTGATGCTTTTGAACTGTAGTGTTGGAGAAGACTCTTGAGAGTCCCTTGGACTGCAAGGAGATCCAACCAGTCCATCCTAAAGGAAATCAGTCCTGAATGTTCATTGGAAGGACTGATGTTGAAGCTGAAACTCCAATACTTTTGCCACCTGATGTGAAGAGCTGACTCATTTGAAAAGTCCCTGATGCTGGGAAAGATTGAAGGAGGGAGGAGAAGCAGATGACAGAGGATGAGATGGTTGGATGGCATCACCGACTCAGTGCACATGAGTTTGAGTAAACTCCATTAGTTGGAAATGGACAGGGAAGCCTGGTGTGCTGCAGTCCATGGTGTCACAAAGAGTCGGACATGACTGAGAAACTGAACTGAACTGAACTGAACTGAAGGTGTGCTATGGACATTGCAGTCTTCCACTGAAACACAAGAGTTCTCCCAACATCATAGCAGTGCCTGCCAGAGTGCCTGGCACATAGAACACCTTAGAAGGCAGCACAAGGGCCAGTATTACCAACAGGAATCTAATTATCCAAATCATAAACATATTCATCATCCCAGATTGCCCTTCCTCCCGCTACCCTCCTTCTATATCCCATCAGTCACTGTGTCCCATCATTTCTACCATCTGATAATCTATTTCCTTGCATGAAAAAAAAATGTCTGTTCTATTATAAAAATCTTTCATCAGGTATTTTCATGTTTAAAACCCATGCCCTCAGAATAAACTCTGAAGTCACTTAAAACCTAAGGACCTTTACTTCTGGGTGGTAAGTAAGTAAGTGTTAGTCACTCAGTCGTGCCCAACTCTTTACAACCCCATGGACTGCAGTCCACCAGGCTCCTCTGTCCTTGATATTTTCCAGGCAAGGATACTGGAATGGGTTGCCATTTGCTTTTCCAGGGGATCTTCCCAACCCAGGGATTGAACCTGGATCTCCTGCACTGCAGGCAGATTCTTTACCTACTCGGCTACAAGGGAAGCCTGGTTTAATCACTAAGTCGTGCCCAACTCTTGCAACCCCATGGGCCACAGCCCGCTGGGCTCCTTTGTGTATGGGATTTTCCAGGCAAAAATACTGCAGTGGGTTGCCATTTCCTACTCCAGGGTATCTTCCCTACATAGGTATCAAACTTTCATCTCCCGAATCTCCTGTGTTGCAGGTGGTCTGCATTGCATGAGGATTCTTTACTGCTGAGCCACTAGGGAAGCCAGCTTACTTCTAGGTACCTCTAACAAAGGTCTTCCCTGATGGCTCAGATATTAAGAATCTCCTGCCTGCACTGCAGGAGATCTGGGTTTGATCCCTGGGTGGAGAAGATCCCGTGGAGAAGGGAATGGCTACCCACTCCAGTATTCTTGCCTGGAGAATTCTTTGGACATAGGAGCCTGGTGGGCTACAGTCTATAAGGTCACAAAGAGTTGGACACGACTGAGTAACTAACACACAGTCCCATACACACCTCTAACAAAACAGAACGGTATAAAAATGTCATCAATAAAATCACCAATTCATCATAGTTGCTCAAGCATAATGGATGCTCAGTAATTATTTGATAGATGAATTAATTCACAGAATTACTCAAGGAAAATCCTATAACTCATCTTTCCCTGCAATTTTTATTATAATTTATTCTATAAACACATCTTCTTTTACCTTTTCCATTTGGTACTCAGACTTCATTAAAAAATAATAATTGGATTATAAAAAAAGTTTTATCCTAAATCTAAGGCACAGAGTATTAAAATTATAGTTAATTTCTCCAGTCTGACAGTCTTACCTAATTATACACACCAATTCCATGCCCAAGGGAGTCTCTAGATGGTACTGCCAAAGCTCTGATTGTTGCAAGAAAAGTTAAGAGCTAATATAATAGTTCTGTAGATGAAGAAACTTTCTAAATTAACTTGAGCTGGCTGGAATGGATGGCCTCTCTGCCTTCACTGTATTTTGCGGTATTTTATTCTCTTTGAAGGAAGGCCGATGTCTAAAGAAATCTTCAGAATCAAAGACTAAGGTGCAGCTTAGTTCTGTGGTGATATTCTCTCTAAGAGCTCATGTTTTTTGTCAGCAGCAGGTCCTTATAGTTACCATGTATAAGATCTCCCAGGGAAAAGAAAATATCAATTCAAAATGTACTTTTTGAATTGACATTCAGAAGCCCATCACTGTTATTACAGTGAAATGCAGGATTTAATACTTAACAAACTAAAAGCACTGTAGTAGAACCCTTTTGAAATGCTGAGAGTGAGGTGCCTTGCTATCCTTCCAGCCTTCCCCAAAGATACTTCTATTTCCCCACTAGGTAACCAGGTCCTTCATGTAGTAGCCATAAAAGGTCAGCCCTCCTTGTGATAGATAAACGGGAATACAAAGGCAAGGAATAAGCCTATTCATTGGAATAGCTTATGATTAATAACTACATCTATACTTGCTATGAATTTGTCTTATCATTTGTCTTATTCTTTTAAAATCCAAGTATAGTACAAGGGAAAAAATCTTGTTAGATTCAGGTCAATCAAGGTTTCATTCTAATAGAATTAATATAATGTGGTGACTTTGAGCTGAGAAAAAAAAATTGGGATATTCAGTTCAGTGAGCCTGTAATATTGATTTAATGACCTGTTTGAATGGGTCACACTAATTGAACTAAACTGGACTGTTTACAAGAGCAGCTGGTAGTAAAAATAATGCATCCTGTATCCTACCAAAGTAGACAACATAGCTCATTTTACTTATTGTTTAGAATTGGCTTGCATGAACTCCATTTTGGATAGACATTAATTTTTTATTTTACTTCATTTTGTATTTGTATGCCCTTCTGTATATGACAAGGTAAACTAATTCCAAATGGAACATTAGCATAATAAATAAAAAGGTGATAAGGTGAAGTCTCTCTTATCTTGATCACTCCAAAAGTTCAATTTTATTTTCTGTTCATAGTTCTGGGAAAAAGTGGTTCTTTGTGCTAACATAAAAATCATATTTTGGCAGGTGTCATATTTAAGATATATACTAATTGCTTAAGGTATACTATGGGAATGTTTTTTAATGTAGAGGAAGATGGTAAGTATTAATACATCCTTTTTGAGGTTTTAATTGTAAACATTTGAACCATGCCAAAATGCCATTTCAACTGTGTTGTTTTGGCCCAAACAAAATTAGTTGACAAAAGAGACCATTAAGGTCATGCCACTATAGCTTAATGGTCATTAACCATCTATTGTTTTGCTAAAATGTTTTTCCCTCCTAGTCTCTATAAGATAGCATCTATAAGATACTATTAAAATACAGAAATGTATTTTGAATATCAATGTGTAAATATTTACTATCAACTTACCCTGTAAGCATTAGCCATATGAATCATTTCCTAGTTGAAGAACTTGACATCTATTTGAGGAAGTGAAATAAATACACATAAGCAATAAACCTCAGTATAAAACAAAGAATAATAGGATATCAGAGAAATGCAGTTGGAAAGGCTTCAGAGAAGAGATGGGATCCTCAGCAAAACCTTGAAAGGCCCAGTTGTTGATAGGTAAAGGAGACCGAGGGTGGCTTAGTGGTAAAGAATCCTCCTGCCAATGCAGGAGATGTGGGTTCAATCACTGGGTTGGAAAGATCCCCTGGAGAAGGAAATGGCAACCCATTCCAGTATTCTTGCCTGGGAAATCCCATGGACAGAGGAGCCTGGCAGGTTGCCGTCCATGGGGTTGCAGAGTTGGACATGACTTCAGGACTGAGCATGCACACAGACTGATACTGGTACTCATCCCTTTGCATTCCATATCAAAGCTTGAAAACTGGATATTTACTGCATCCATGGATCTGTATATGTTAAGACAATATTTCCTCAAAGTGTCTGACAGATTAGTAGTTCTAAGAGATGTTGAATAGGTATGTAAAAATGTGCCACATGGAGTTTGGGGGAGATTGTTACATGTATATATATGGCTGAGTCCCTTCTCTCTTCACCTGAAACTATCACTACATTGTTTATTAATCAGCAATACCCCAATACAAAATAAAAAGTTAATAAATTAAAATTTTTAAAAGGAATCTATCTAAATTTGGAGCTTGAAATAAAATTGTATTGTGTTGACTATTGCTTGGTGTAAAAATATAGCTTTATTGGACATTAAAAATGCACCACATAATCAAGTTTGGAGCTATAGCCTCCTCTATCACCATCTTGGAGATTCCCAATGAATATTTGTCCATATATCAAAATGTTCTGTAATCTCCTAGGGTAATTTGTTTTAAATTGTTCACATTGTTTACCACTGTATTTCCCAAACTTATTTCACTAAAGAAATCTTTTTATTTTAATAGACCACCTATTAACCATCATTCTGTGGGAGACTAGCATCCAAATGAAAACCAAGAGACTTGCTGGAAAAAATTGAGCATTCCGGTTTTAAATTTGCAGCTGCTTGTGCCTTGTTGTCATTTCAAAGATGGTGCCCTCAAGAAAAGGGTCATGACTCCCTATATCCACATATTATAGTTTATCATCGAGACAGTCTTTGTACTGCTGTCTGCTTACTTGTGAAATGATCTAGGAGTCCTCAGGAATAAAATAGTTACAACAATCTGTGATAGTTACAAACCTAGTCTTCCCACTTATGTAACAATGCATAGCACAATTTCAAAATTTGAGTTTCCAAGGAGTCGTCTAGTTTTGTTTATTTGATTATGGTTCCATGAACATTGGTTCTAAGTGAGTGGAATATAATTTCTATGTGGATCAAAACTCTTAAGTGCTAACAAGCAAAACCTGAAAAGGGTTTTATGATAGTATTTTAAATGCATCACAAGTTTCTGTATTTTATCATCCTAGTTTCCCATCTTAAGAAAGTTTTGCCTCTGCCTTTCTTTGCTAGAATTTCGAATGGGATTAGTCAGATTATCTTTGTGGGTTAATTAAGGAATTTAATCATTTTTACAATATTGCCTCCATTGGAAAACTCATTTGGCACTTCATGAGAGGCAACATATGTGATAATAAGGAGTTTGACCTCTAGAAACAGACATAACTTGGTCCAAACTCTGGATTATCTCAGGTAATATATGAAATTACATGTAAGAAGGGTATTGTTATTTTTACCATTTAATAGAGAAATTTGCCAGTGGGTTCAAGAATGCGAATTTTCTTCTAGAGTAGTTTGCAACCAAAGTTCATTGTCTTTTCCCCACGCCTCTGCATTCCAAAGCACTGCTCTGCAAGTGATCAGGGTTAATGATAGTAACAGTGAAACTATCACAAAAATGAGGACTGTACGTGTAAAAAACACAAGTATGTACACTCATACGTGATAAAACAGAGCTAGGGACCTCTACTGAGACAAAGACTCAGCAACTTGGTTCACTCTGAGTGATCAGGCAAATACATAATTCATATCAATAGGGACAATCAAGGAGAAAGTAAAGAAAAAGGAAGTATAATGTGTGGATTTTTTTCTCTGTATTCTCACTTTTTTTTAATGTTGCATAATTTTTATTTTAAAATATAGAAGAAATCACAATTTAAAAAAACTGTTATACCATTTAAACAAATTTCTCTACAAAATGAATATAGAAACTTCTCTTCACCCTCAATTCCAGCACTGTAAATCTTAACTACAGTTCAGAGACTGGCACATATGTTTCAAGACATTTTTCTATGCTTCTACAAATAATACTTCTATGTAAAAAATATGTTCCTTAATCTTTATTTTAAAATCATAATTATGTCTAAAATTTTTGTGATATGAGCAACCTATTTTTCTAACATTGAGCTACTTATTAAGTATATATACACACATATATGTCTGTCTCTTATACACATCTAGATGTGTATAAGAGACAGGACTTCATTAAAAAATAATAATTCTTCTACAAATAATACTTCTATGTAAAAAATATGTTCCTTAATCTTTATTTTAAAATCATAATTATGTCTAAAATTTTTGTGATATGAGCAACCTATTTTTCTAACATTGAGCTACTTATTAAGTATATATACACACACATATGTATATGTAATTTTATTTTAAGTTTACAAATGGTGACTAAGATGATGCTTACTTTAAAAATGAAAAAAAAAATTATGTTCTAGTTTCAAAGGGCATGCTTCCAGGGTTGAGAAGGTGTAGAATTATCTATTTTAGAGACAGAAAAAGCATTCCTTTTTTTTTTTTTTGCATATGATCACAATTTATTGTACATATTTAAAATTTATAGGTTGTTTTCTTTCTAAATTTATTTTTAAACTACATATTATAAAATCCACTTTTGATGTGCATATCTGTAAGTTCTACCACATGCAGATGATTATACAATTATCACCACAATTAAGATATATATAGTTTCATCATCCTGAAAATGCATGAAGTATTCTGGGTTGATGACTATTTTCTTTTAGCACTCTAAAGATATCATTCCACTGTCTTCTGCCTTCCATCTTCCATTATTTGTGATGACAAATTCACCATCACTGAAATCATTATTTTCCCCATATGTAATATATCCTTTTTTCTCTAGTGTTTTCAAGAAGTTTTCTTTTCTTTGGTTTTAAGTATTTAAATTATGATGCATCTGACCAGGATTTATTTTTATTCTCTTTGAAGTTTGATGAGCTTCTTGAATTTGTAAATTTATATCTTTCACCAACTTGAGGAAGATTTCAGCCAATCTCTTTCTCCTCTCAGTTTGGGACTACAATGACACAGGTGTTAAACTTTTTTTGATAGTGATAATAATTCTATTTTAAAATAATTAAAATAAGTAGTAGCAATGATGAAAATATATTTTTATCAGTTCTACTGAGATGTTATTCACATAAACATATAATTCATTCACTTATAGTATACAATTCAAATACTAAAAATTTTGATATTTTCTCACACACATCCCTGGGGGGCTTTTTCTCAATCTCTTCTCAGACAGGATAACATGTATTGCCCTATCTTTAAGTTCACTGACTCTTTTCTCTGGCAACTCTATTCCGCTATTGAGCCTCTCCAGTGATTTCTTTTTAATTTCAATTACTATATATTTCTGTTCTAAAATTTTAGGTTAGTTCTTTTATATAGCTTCTATTTCTTGGTTGAGGACTTCTGTCTTTCCATTCATTTCAAAAGTATCCATTCTACTCACATAGACCATTAGAAAATATCTATTTTAAAGCCTTTGTCTGATAATTCCAATATCTGAATTATCTCAGGTTTAGCATCGCTTTATTGTCTAAAAATATAAACAATTTATCTTGGACATTCTGAGTATTCTATTTTTTACTTTATATCCTTTTTAAAGTCCTCTGGCAAATGATGAGTTAGTTGATTGGTTGGTTGATTTAGCAGACAATCAATTCATTTAGGTTCAAATTGCAAGTTTTACCTTCCCTTCTGTGAGCAATAGCTCTACTATCAGTTCAGCTTTCCAAGTCATTGCTATGTTGCTTGGAAATATGCACCAGTCAGTGTTCTTGCCTGGAGAATCCCAGGGATGGGGGAGTCTGGTGGGCTGCCGTCTGTGGGGTCACACAGAGTCAGACACAATTGAAGTGACTTAGCAGCAGCAGCAGCAGGACTTACTTTGGTCTTGGGCAGTAGTTTATATCATAGCTCAGTTTTCAAAGCTTTTCTTGTGCTTTTTTTTGTGTGTGTCTATGCCCTGCATACACAACTTGGGTGTAAGCCCAGAACTTACATCAGTTTAAATGCAGAATTAGGGGAACCCCTTCTTCAATGCTTTACTATCTGGAATTCCACAGTCTCTAGGTTCAAAAGTCCCCTTTGTCCAATTCCTCTGGCTAGAATATATGTTTTTCTCATAGATTTAGACCTGTGTGATGTTTCAAAGTTCCATTAAGTAGGGGCCAGAATTAAAGCAAGAACAAGAGAGAAAATAATCAGGATTCCTCATACATCTTTTGGTCCACCAAGGTCACTTTCCTTGCTTTCTCTAGAAAGAAATATGGGAATTTTTTTTGCATCAGGGTTTTAGGTGAGTGCCTCATCATTACAACACTGCAGATCTGTAACTAGCAAGGCCTTGGGATAAAAAATAAAGAAAAGATAAGAATATCCTTTGCATTTTCCAGATCATTTTCTCAGTCTTCTGGCTGAAAAAAGGAATTACTCAGAGTTTCTGCTGTCCATGCCCACTGCATAGGGTGGAACATTTACCACCCATGAATCAAAGCCAAACAAAACAAAAGGAATAGTAAACTCATTACTTTACTGTCCATTCTTCAGGTTTTTACATCTCTCCTCAATCTACCTGCTCTTGTTTACTCTTCAGAGTTTCCAATGAGTTACATTTTGTGTACTGTTCATAGTTTTGGATTATAATTAATGGGGCAAATAGGCTTACTCTGTTTAGTTCAGCCCTGCAAGTCCCAGGCAACCTCTTTTGGTTGAGGAAAAGACAAATACAGGGAAATCACACATTTTAGATGTACTTGGCTATCATCTTATGTTTCTCCTTCCCAAAGACATAAAGACATGAAATAAAAGAAAGAGCAATTATGTAGGTAAAAATAAAATAGATCAAAAGAAGCAATGTTAATGCCAAAGTACAATTAAAGGGAAAGAAACATTTGATAGAGAAGATAATGTTTTGATTAAAATGGATAATTTACAATGAGGATATAACAGTAATGAACCATTATCAACAGCATAGGGTCTCTACCACTGTTGCTGTTTAGTCAGTAAGTCATGTCCAACTCTTTTGTGACCCCATGCACTGTAGTCCACCAGGCTCCTCTGTCCATGGGATTTCCCAGGCAAGAATACTGGAGTGGGTTGCCATTTCCTTCTCCAGGGGGTCTTCTCCACCCAGCAATCAAACCTGAGTCTCCTGCATTGGCAGGCAGATTCTTTACCACTGAGCCACCAGGGAAGCCTTGTCTCTACCACTACTACCACTGTATGTACATATAAGAAAAATCTATTCAAGGAGAAATTGAAAGGAAACATAATTATAATAAAAGACAGATATATCATATTACTAAATCTTTGATAAAGAAAAGTAGAAGAAAACAATACTAGAGAAAACTTGAAAATATAATTTATACATTTAAATTATTAGGTATATATCTAATAAAATGTCTTAAAAAGAGAATACACATTTTTAAATTAAAGCTCATAAGCATCTTAAAAATTGATCATAATTTAGACCAGGGATCTATAAACTTCTTCTCTAAGGGCTGGAGAGTAAATATTTTAGACTTCATGAAGTCTTTTAGTCTCTGTCACAGAATGCAGCTCTGTTATTGTAATACAAAAACAACCATGAACAATACATAAACAAATGGGCGTAGCTCTGTTTCAATGAAACTTTGTTTACAAAAATAGGAGGAGAGCCAGATTTGCCCCTCCAGGATGTAGTTTGCTGACCTCTGATCTAAACTAATCAGAGAAACTAGAAGCTATGAAGATTTCTTCAGTAGGATGCCATGAGATAGGTCAAATAACAGAGATGCGTTTTAAATTAGATACAGACTCAAATATTCCCAGGTGTCTTGACAGATGAACAATAGCGCAGCCTGATACAAGAAGAGGCAGGGGTATTTGGTTCTTGATCAACGAGAAAGGTGGGGATAGAGGAGTCATGGCACTGTTCAGTTCAGTTCATTCTCTCAGTCATGTCCATTCTTTGCGACCCAATGGACTGCAGCACACCAGGCTTCCTTGTCCATCACCAACTCCTGGAGTTTACTCAAACTCATGTCCATTAAGTCGGTAATGCCATCCAACTATCTCATCCTCTGTCATCCACTTCCTCTTCCTTCAATTTCCCCCTTCATCAGAGTCTTTTCCAATGAGTCTGTTCTTCAAATCAGGTGACCAAAGTATTAGAGTTTCAGCTTCAGCATCAGTCCTTCCAATGAATAATCAGGACTGATTTCCTTCAGGATTGACTGGTTTGATCTCCTTACAGTCCAAGGTACTCTCAAGAGTCTTCTCCAACACCACGGTTCAAAAGTGGTGCCATCAAACTATGGCACTGTCAGGAAAATTAAATTACATCCAATTCTCAATCTAAGAGATTTCTTGTGCGTTGAAAATGTACTGATTCTTAGACAAAATGAAAGCTAACTTCAGTAAAAACTGCTAGTGGTTAACATTTACTAAAGTGACAATTATGTTTATAAAGATGGAGACTGGTTTTGATGGAAAGCCACAGGATTAAGAATGGATTCGATGGCTCAGACGGTAAAGCAACTACCTGAAATGAGAGAGTCCTGGGTTCAATTCCTGGGTTGGGAAGATCCCCTGGAGAAGGAAATGGCAATCCATTTCAGCGCTCTTGCCTGGAAAATCCCATGGATGGAGGAGCCTGATAGGCTACAGTCCATGGGGTCGCAAAGAGTCGGACATGACTGAGCTACTTCACTCACTCACTTCACTTCTGTTACTAATTAACTGCATGCCCTTAGGCAAGCCACTTAGTCCATTTTGGCCTCAATTTTTCAACAGGTAATAAGGGGATTGTAGTGAATAGATACTTACATGCCTTATAGTTTGAAAATTTTTATGATTTATTTAAATATTAGTGTATCACTTTATTTTTTGTTGTTATTTTATTTTATTTATATATTTTTAACCATTTATCATTTATTTATTATTATTATTATTTTACTTTACAATATTGTATTGGTTTTGCCATACATCAACATGAATCCACCACGGGTAGTGCTTGTCAATGTTTAATAGCCTACTTAGCTACTTTTATGAATTATTAACACCCTTAAAGGATAACTACCTGGAAAGGTGATCTATCCATTAAACAAGTCATCAACCAATTTACTTCAATTGTAAACAAAGCAATGAGAATAAAATAAATAGTTTCTTGAGGACCTATCTTAAAAATCCCACATCTGAAAAGTAATAGCAAATATCACAGAGGATAAAAATGAAGTAGAAATAAAATAAAATAGAAAATAAAGAAAGAAAAATAGGTAACTGGATACAGTAGGAAATGATAGACAGAAATATATCAGTGATTGTTTCTAGCACCAAAGGTTGTCTAGAGAATGATGGAGTCCTGATTAGAGATAGTGATTATATTTTTTTTGAGGAATAAATTCACTGAACATGTAAACATTAGATGCTGAATAAAATACATTTTATCCTCTCCAATACCTTTTGCACTTATTGTTTTCTCTATGCCAACTACTTACAAGCATTACAGCTCTGAATTCTTACAATAAACTTATGAAATATCTCTGTCCATGGGATTTCCCAGGCAAGAATACTGGAGTGGGTTGCCATTTCCTTCTCCAGGGGGTCTTCTCCACCCAGCAATCAAACCTGAGTCTCCTGCATTGGCAGGCAGATTCTTTACCACTGAGCCACCAGGGAAGCCTTGTCTCTACCACTACTACCACTGTATGTACATATAAGAAAAATCTATTCAAGGAGAAATTGAAAGGAAACATAATTATAATAAAAGACAGATATATCATATTACTAAATCTTTGATAAAGAAAAGTAGAAGAAAACAATACTAGAGAAAACTTGAAAATATAATTTATACATTTAAATTATTAGGTATATATCTAATAAAATGTCTTAAAAAGAGAATACACATTTTTAAATTAAAGCTCATAAGCATCTTAAAAATTGATCATAATTTAGACCAGGGATCTATAAACTTCTTCTCTAAGGGCTGGAGAGTAAATATTTTAGACTTCATGAAGTCTTTTAGTCTCTGTCACAGAATGCAGCTCTGTTATTGTAATACAAAAACAACCATGAACAATACATAAACAAATGGGCGTAGCTCTGTTTCAATGAAACTTTGTTTACAAAAATAGGAGGAGAGCCAGATTTGCCCCTCCAGGATGTAGTTTGCTGACCTCTGATCTAAACTAATCAGAGAAACTAGAAGCTATGAAGATTTCTTCAGTAGGATGCCATGAGATAGGTCAAATAACAGAGATGCGTTTTAAATTAGATACAGACTCAAATATTCCCAGGTGTCTTGACAGATGAACAATAGCGCAGCCTGATACAAGAAGAGGCAGGGGTATTTGGTTCTTGATCAACGAGAAAGGTGGGGATAGAGGAGTCATGGCACTGTTCAGTTCAGTTCATTCTCTCAGTCATGTCCATTCTTTGCGACCCAATGGACTGCAGCACACCAGGCTTCCTTGTCCATCACCAACTCCTGGAGTTTACTCAAACTCATGTCCATTAAGTCGGTAATGCCATCCAACTATCTCATCCTCTGTCATCCACTTCCTCTTCCTTCAATTTCCCCCTTCATCAGAGTCTTTTCCAATGAGTCTGTTCTTCAAATCAGGTGACCAAAGTATTAGAGTTTCAGCTTCAGCATCAGTCCTTCCAATGAATAATCAGGACTGATTTCCTTCAGGATTGACTGGTTTGATCTCCTTACAGTCCAAGGTACTCTCAAGAGTCTTCTCCAACACCACGGTTCAAAAGTGGTGCCATCAAACTATGGCACTGTCAGGAAAATTAAATTACATCCAATTCTCAATCTAAGAGATTTCTTGTGCGTTGAAAATGTACTGATTCTTAGACAAAATGAAAGCTAACTTCAGTAAAAACTGCTAGTGGTTAACATTTACTAAAGTGACAATTATGTTTATAAAGATGGAGACTGGTTTTGATGGAAAGCCACAGGATTAAGAATGGATTCGATGGCTCAGACGGTAAAGCAACTACCTGAAATGAGAGAGTCCTGGGTTCAATTCCTGGGTTGGGAAGATCCCCTGGAGAAGGAAATGGCAATCCATTTCAGCGCTCTTGCCTGGAAAATCCCATGGATGGAGGAGCCTGATAGGCTACAGTCCATGGGGTCGCAAAGAGTCGGACATGACTGAGCTACTTCACTCACTCACTTCACTTCTGTTACTAATTAACTGCATGCCCTTAGGCAAGCCACTTAGTCCATTTTGGCCTCAATTTTTCAACAGGTAATAAGGGGATTGTAGTGAATAGATACTTACATGCCTTATAGTTTGAAAATTTTTATGATTTATTTAAATATTAGTGTATCACTTTATTTTTTGTTGTTATTTTATTTTATTTATATATTTTTAACCATTTATCATTTATTTATTATTATTATTATTTTACTTTACAATATTGTATTGGTTTTGCCATACATCAACATGAATCCACCACGGGTAGTGCTTGTCAATGTTTAATAGCCTACTTAGCTACTTTTATGAATTATTAACACCCTTAAAGGATAACTACCTGGAAAGGTGATCTATCCATTAAACAAGTCATCAACCAATTTACTTCAATTGTAAACAAAGCAATGAGAATAAAATAAATAGTTTCTTGAGGACCTATCTTAAAAATCCCACATCTGAAAAGTAATAGCAAATATCACAGAGGATAAAAATGAAGTAGAAATAAAATAAAATAGAAAATAAAGAAAGAAAAATAGGTAACTGGATACAGTAGGAAATGATAGACAGAAATATATCAGTGATTGTTTCTAGCACCAAAGGTTGTCTAGAGAATGATGGAGTCCTGATTAGAGATAGTGATTATATTTTTTTTGAGGAATAAATTCACTGAACATGTAAACATTAGATGCTGAATAAAATACATTTTATCCTCTCCAATACCTTTTGCACTTATTGTTTTCTCTATGCCAACTACTTACAAGCATTACAGCTCTGAATTCTTACAATAAACTTATGAAATATGTACTAGTCTTTTTTCCCTTTTTCACAGAAGAAACAGAAGCATACATAGAAGAAATTTGCCCAAACTCACACAGCTAAGTAGCAAAGCAATCATTTTAATTCAGTTTTCTCTAACAACAAATGTTTTAAAATTACACTATATTGTTTCTCAAGTCTAAGAATCTCCTCAAAATAAATGTATCAACAAACCAAATACTTACAGAATACCTCCTGTGTAACTAACATTACTGGATTCAGTGGTAGACCCAAAAGGAAGTTTACAATCTATTGGGTAAATAATGGAATATTTTGAATAAGAATTGCTGTTGTTGTTCAGTTGCTCAGTCATGTCCAACTCTTTGCCAGGTGTATATATATATATATATATATATATATATACATACATATATATGTGTGTGTGTGTGTATATATATATATGTATGTATATATATAAAATAAGAGAATACCATTAAACAATTATTTCCTTAAGGAATATATGAGGATATGAAATTCACTGGACCAGTATTAGATTTTTATGTTTTAAATTTTCTATGAGCTTTATTGAGGTGTAATTTATATACAATAAGATTCTAAAATGTCAATGACAAATGTATCCAGTCATGTAACCACCATCATCACAACAGTTAAACAGAACATTTCCATCATTCCAGAGTTTCTTTTTAGCCTTTGGTACTCAGTATCCTTCCCCCACATCAGACCCTGGCAATCACAAATCTGTTTTCTGTCACTACCGTTTTGCTTTTTGTTAAATGTCATATATATTGAACTGTACAGTATGCAGTCTTCAGTGTCTGGCTTCTTTCACTCAGCATACTTTTGAGACTCATCCACTTTGTGTGTGTCAGTAGTTTGTTAATTTTTTTCCTGAGTAGTTTTCCATTTTATGAATGCACTACAACTTGTTTACCCATTCATCTGTTAAAGGATACTTGAGTTGAATCTGGGTCTTGACTTTTGTTTAAAAATCCCCATAAACATTCAACTACAGATCTTTATATAGATAAATGCTTTCAATTCACTATGCAAAAGTTACAACAGAAGTTAATATAGGAGGGCACCTAAAGGTAGCAGGAGGTCCATAATAGAGAAGCTCCTCCATATAAAGAGAGAAGAATTTTAAGAAGGATGTGGTAATTAACATGCCTTAAGAACATATGCTGGAGAAGGCAATAGCAACCCACTCCAGTAATCTTGCCTGGAAAATCCCATGGACGGAGGAGCCTAGTGGGCTGCTGTCTATGGGGTCGCACAGAGACAGACACGACTGAAGCGACTTAGCAGCAGCAGCAGCAAGAACATATGCCTTAGAGAGTCATATACCTTAGAGGAGGACTACTAATAAATAGCGCAAAAATTGGAAGTTATTATATGAAACTATTATCACAACATTGGAACTTAGGGAAAGAATTTCAGTACAGTTGGGAGAATAAGAAGCCAATTTTCAAGGGGTATAAAAAAGCAGTAAGGAATGCAAACTGCAAGTATAGCCTACTTTTTAAAATGCATTGGCAGTAAAGAGTATGAGAGATAAGTGAAAAGGCATTTTTAAGAGATATACAATTTCAAGGAAGATTGTCGAGGATTCTGGGGGAAGCTGATCTTCTGTGTGGCAAAGAAAGATTAACATTGCAGAGAGAGGAGGTTCCAGAAGAGTGTGGAAAGGATAGGAACAAGATGCACCTGCCTTGAAAAAGTCTCTTAAAAAACAAAGACAGGATGTTAGATTATATATTGGTAGTGAGGAGGGTTTGGCAATAAAAACCTACTTAGAATAAAACCAGGGAAGGTCAGGGAACCATATCAAATGACCTTAATCTTACCCAAGTAGTTAAGAACCTGTTTAAAGTTTGGGAATCTATCATAGGAAAAGATCAAAAAAGGTCAAGAAAACAGGCAAGAACTAGCGACCAAAGTGAAAAATCCAGTCGAAGTTCAGTAGCACAGATTTATTGTGAACTTGATCATTGCTGTTTTGTGACTTTACTCAGAAATGAAGGTCTAAGAGAAAAATCAGATGACCAGAACAAGAAGACATTTCATTCTTGAGTTAAGAATGGGCTTCCCTTATACTGAAGTCACATTATTCTTTTCTCTAAAAAGGAAAGAAAAATAGAAAAATTCACATGACAAATTAACAGTCTATATTTGAAGCAAAATAAAGTTTGTCCTGTTTTTAAGTAAAAAAAAAAAGAAGAAGCTTTTCAGACTTAACAAAAGATTGAAGAAATGAAGGCTAATTGAGTCAATGATGAGATATGTTAAAATCATGGGTCCTAAATGGATAAAGAAGATGTGGTACATATATACAATGGAATATCACTCAGCCATTGAAAAGAAAGAAATAATGCCATTTGCAGCAACATGGGTAGATTTAGACATTGTCATACTGAATGAGGTAAGTCAGATAGAAGAGAAATATCATATGACATCCCTTGTATATGGAATCTAAAAAGAAATGATGCAAATGAATTTAGTTACAAAACAGAAAGGGACTCACACATAGAGAACAAGTTTATTAATTGCCAGGGGAAAGGGATAGTTAGGGAATTAGGGATAGACATGTACACATTGCTATATTTAAAATGGATAATGAAGGAGGATCTACTGTATGCTGCTGTTAAGTCACTTCAGTCGTGTCCGACTCTGTGTGACCCCATAAATGAAAAGTTAATCAGGAGAGCTAAATTGTCATAAGCTGATTTGTGCAGTGGGAGCAAAAAGAGAGAAGCATGTAGATATAAAAAAGTAAGGCTAAGGAAGGAAATATTATTGTGGTCAGAGCAGTGGTAACTGACTTACTGAAGAAACGGTTAAATGGGCTAAATAGAGAACATGTTGGGGAGCAATCTGCAGGAAATGAAATTGCTACCAATCACTTGTTAAAGACAAACTACTGCAAGACACCATGAAAGAAGAAATGTGGTGATAACTAAAGATGTATTAAGATAGTTTTATCTTTTTCTGCAACAATACAGATTGCCTCTAGAAAGACTGAGGTTCTATTGCCAGCACTACATCAAATCAAAGAGCAGAGAAAAGCAGTTACTGTTTTTTTGATTGTGTAATGTTTTTTCTTTACAATCCATTTATCATCTTTAGTGCATACTGCTGCCATGCTTACTCTTTTGATTGCTACCACAGTCATAAAACTGTTGCCATATAGTACATTTCAACTATCTGTCGCATCCCCCAGGTGTACACTGGTCATTTAAACAGAAAAGATTTGATGTTGTTAAATATTTTGATAATAAGCCTTATTATAAAGAACACCAATACATTCCTACTGAACATGACAGAAACAAAATCATGAGGATAAGATAACAAAAGCACCCCATTACAAAACTGGATGGGAGTATGGAACCAAAGTTAAAGAGAAACCCCACGGGACTTCCCTCATGGTTCAGTGGTTAAGACTCCTTGCTCCCAATGCAGGGGGCCTGGGTTTGATCCCTGGTCAGGGAACGAGATCCCACATGCCACAACTAAGACTGGTACAAACAAATAAGTAAATTAAAAAAAAATTTTAAAAAGAGAGAGAGAAACCACAGTTATGTGAACCTAGGAGTTAGTTATAAGGTCCAACTCAGAGCCATGGCAGCAGTTGTACAACATACTTGATAACAATGAAAAGGACATGGATATACCAATTTCCTTACAGAGGTTATCTCTGGAGGGTGGAGTGGGGANAAAATTTTAAAAAGAGAGAGAGAAACCACAGTTATGTGAACCTAGGAGTTAGTTATAAGGTCCAACTCAGAGCCATGGCAGCAGTTGTACAACATACTTGATAACAATGAAAAGGACATGGATATACCAATTTCCTTACAGAGGTTATCTCTGGAGGGTGGAGTGGGGAAGAGGAGGAAAAAAGAGACTTTAACTCTACATTTTTGTCACTTGTTTTTTTCCAAGTATGTATAACTTCTGAAAAAATTTTCAGACTGAAAAAAGAAAAAAGGAAGGGACGATGAAGGGAAAAGAAGAGATGTACCACATAACTTTGGGCAATATATTTAACTTACCTATCTGAGCACCAATAGCTTCATTTATAAAATGGGACTATCAAGAACTGTGTTGCCTGTTGGTTCAGTCAACAAGAATTTATTGAGTTTATTGTCTTAGCTGTTGTGAGTTGGCAATAATTAACATCGTGGGGAACTGAACAAAATGATTCAGATGATGTTTCTGGCTCAGAGAAAGCGCTCCGTGAATGCCATTGTTTTTCTTCCATTTTTCTGTATAAAAGCAGAAGTGGTCTCAGAACTTGAGACAGGTTTAAACAGTCTAAGTTGGGGAGACCTGTTAATGAAAAAGCAGAACAATGGGCAGATTCTGCGTAAATCAGTCTACCTCCATGTTGCCTGAGGAAGTGGACTCTTGAGTAGCCTGAAAAGTCCCAGAGTCCTTGCAGCTACTCTAAGTCCATTCTTGCATCAATAAGATTGAGCTGCAAACCTGAAGTCTTCTTTTCATCCTTTAGAACTTGCATTTCAGAGTAGATTAATCTTTATTTCTCCTGTCAAAAACTGTACCAAACAAGTAAATTTATAGTTTCTTGAAGTATCTCACTTACCTGTTGGATGAAGGCTCTCCCAATCTTGGCTGTTTGTGTCTACTTTTAAAGATTAAATGATAGTAAAAAGCTAAAGTGTAATTAAAAAACACAAATGCCTCTAAAAATTGAATGCTGGTGATGAAAGAAAAGAGCATGATTTTTCAAGGTTGATCTCGTGTAGAATGTCTTTGGGGAGGAAGGGGCTGGTGGTGCTGAAGGGAGTTGACTCATAATCTATCAACTTGCTCATTAAATAAGATTGTTATGAGGAATCAAATGAAATGATTTGAATAATATGCTGCTAGATACAGTCAGCTAAATCCAGTCTCCTCATCAGTTACCTTATGATTCTGTAATGAACAATCATTAAAAGCCTTTTTTTTTTTACAATTTCATAGAAATAACTATTCGTGACTACATTTTGAGAAGCAATCAACCACTCATTTATATGTATTACATGAGGCCCCAGTATCCTAATTTTCAAGGCATGGGTGAGAACAAAATTCTGAACTGGAAATCCTTATATGGGGAACAATTTAATGTGAAGATTAGATTTGAGCTTTAGATGGATATAGTTGAGAGAAAATCTATTAAATAGAAGTTGTTATAAGAGAATCAAAGTCTTAAACAGTAATTGTTTTCTTACTTATGAAAGAGTTCACAGTTTCCTAATGCTATCCTATCAGAATCAGAATGCCTTCATCTCTGATTTGTGGATTCTTGCTCTACCATAGATTATGCTAACTTGCAATGTAACCCTGAACACCTCAAAGACTCATATATCCTACTTGTGAAATGAGGATAATGCTAACATACTTGCCTAACTCATGGGGATTTGATAAAGCTTAAATGAGATAATTATGGCATACAGTCCCATCACTTCATGACAAATAGATGGGGAAACAGTGGCTGACTTTATTTTTTGGGGCTCCAAAATCACTGCTCTCATCCTCTGTCGTCCCCTTCTCCTCCTGCCCTCAATTTTTCCCAGCATCAGGGTCTTTTCCAATGAGCCAGCTCTTCGCATCAGGTGGCTATAATGTATCAGGTACTGATAAATGTTATATACAAAAAAGATTAAGCAAGATAAGAGGGAAAAGAGTGATGGGAGGTGCTACCTTAGATAGAGTGATCATAGAGGTTCTTCCTGAAGAGGTAACAGTTAAGCATATAACTGACTGATATAAGAAAACAAAGGTACCTGCAAGAACAAAGGGGGAATTGTAGGGATGACAAAGGGACCAGAGTGTATGAAACAGAGAACTATGGGTTTCATAAGTGTCCTGGGAAGCCATTGGAGGATTTTCAATAAGGCATTGACACAGTCTTTGCATTTTTAAAGGATCATTCATTCTATGGTATGTAAATTAGATCTTTATTTTCTTGGGCTCCAAAATCACTACCGATGATGACTGCAGCCATGAAATTAAAAGACACTTACTCCTTGGAAGAAAAGCTCTGACAAACCTAGACAGAGTATTAAAAAGCAGAGATATCACTTTGCAACAAAGGTCCTTATAGTCAAAGCTATGGTTTTTCCAATAGTCATGTATGGATGTGAGAGTTGGACCACAAAGAAGGCTGAGCACAGAAAAATTGATGCTTTTGAACTGCAGTGTTGGAGAAGACTCCTGAGAGTCCCTTGGACTGCAAGGAGATCAAACCAGTCAGTCCTAAAGGAAATCAACCCTGAATATTCATNAAAGAAGGCTGAGCACAGAAAAATTGATGCTTTTGAACTGCAGTGTTGGAGAAGACTCCTGAGAGTCCCTTGGACTGCAAGGAGATCAAACCAGTCAGTCCTAAAGGAAATCAACCCTGAATATTCATTACAAGGACTGATGCTGAAGCTGAAGTTCCAATACTTTGGCCACCTGATGCAAAAAGCCAACTTATTGGAAAAGACCCTGATGCTGAGAAATATTGAAGGCAGGAGGAGAAGGGGACCACAGAGGATGAGATGATTGGATGGCATCACCAACTCAATGGACATGAGTTTTAGCAAACTCCAAGAGATAGTGAAGGACAGGGAGCCTGGTATGCTGCATTCTGTGGGGTTGCAAAGATTCAGACATGACTAAGCTACTGAACTGACTGAGTGACAGGAGAAAGAGAGTTGAGAAAGGAGATGGGCTGCTTAAAGGGGCAAGGGTGAAAGCATTTAGGAGCCAGAAGCAACTCAGGAGAGCTATGATGGTGTCTTTGACTAAAATGGCTGAGGCAGAGATGGTGAGATATTGTCCAATTTGGAATATATTTTAAAGGTAGACCTGAATCTTCAAATTCAAGTTGATGGGTTAGATGTGAATTATGGGAGAAAGAAAAGAATCAAGATTTGTTCTCAGTTATTTTGTTTAAGCAACTGAGTGGAGACAGATAAAAAATGAAGAGCAGTTTAAGAGTGAGGTGGGAATAAAAATACTGACCTAATACATGTTAACATTGAAATGCCCTTTAGATATCAAGATAGACTGAAATTTAGGGAAAGGTTAAGGCTAGAGATATAAATTTGGAAGTCATGGGACCAGCTGAAATCATGTAGGAAACCAACTGTAGACAGAGTTCCAAGGACTGCACTTTGGGCATTCCAAACATTTAGATGTTTGTTAAGAATAAAAAAAGATCACCAGTCTATGTTTGATGCAGGATGCAGGATGCTTGGGACTGGTGCATGGGGATGATCCGGAGGGATGATGTGGGGTGGGAGGTGGGAGGGGGGTTCATGTTTGGGAGTTCATGTACACCCGTGGCGGATTCATGTCAATGTATGTCAAATCCAATACAGTACTGTAAAGTAAAATAAAGTAAAAAAAAAAAGAATAAAAAAAGAATCCAGCAAAGGATACAGGAGTAGCCAATGGGTGAAAATGATAGTATCCCCAAAGCCAAGAAAACAGTTTTGCAAGAAGGATTTACCAAATTGCAAATTATGTATCCAAAGTCTCAAGACTGTTTTTACCTGTGGACCATACTCTAGCAATATACTCTGAAGAAATATTCATATATGCATACAAGGACTTAAGGCTTTCCGGGTGGTGCTAGTGGAAAAGAACCCGCCTGCCAATGCAGGAGGCAGGAGACATAAGAGATGCAGGATCCATCCCTGGGTTGGGAACATCCCCTGGATGTGGGAATGGCAACACACTCCAGTATTCTTGCCTAGAGAATCCCATGGACAGAGGAGCCTGGAAGGCTACAGTCCATGGGGTTGCAAAGAATCAGATACAACTGAAGCAAGTTAGCACACATGCACACACAAGGATTCAGCTACAAGAATATTGATTAGACTGCTGTTTAAAATAGTCTGATTTATAAACTACCNTATTCTTGCCTAGAGAATCCCATGGACAGAGGAGCCTGGAAGGCTACAGTCCATGGGGTTGCAAAGAATCAGATACAACTGAAGCAAGTTAGCACACATGCACACACAAGGATTCAGCTACAAGAATATTGATTAGACTGCTGTTTAAAATAGTCTGATTTATAAACTACCAAAATGTTAATAACAGAATTATTTTAAAATAATCAATATTCCCCATTCAGTGACAAAATAATGTGAAAGCTAAAAACTAAAAGAATATTCTTTTATGTATTGCCTTAAAAATATGCCCGAGATAAAAATAAAATAAAAATATGTCTTACATTCACATCAAATTGATATCTATAGCACAATGCCATTTTAGAAAATAAATATAATCTATGTGAGTTTATACATGTATAGGAAAAAAATCCTAAAGAATTTACACCAAATTAACAGTTATTTTCTTTGGGTGATTTTTACTTCTTTACATTTTCTACATCATCTAAATTTATTTCCATTTTAAGAAAAAAAATCATATGTTCTATCGAAGCTTCATGAATTATACTGAAATTGAGAACTCAACATCCTTCCTTGATCAACTCACAGATGTCACTTTTCACTAGTCTAAGAATTTGCATCTAAGTTTAAATGCAGTCCAAGTATTATGTTCTTTCCCTGTAGACAGCCTCCTTTGGAAAAATTCAAGTTACTGTAAATCATACGAATTTCTGATATTAAATCCTTTGGGTTTATTAAGAGAGCAATTTCATGTAGTTTGACCTACTATTTGAAGTCTAATACTATGATTCTAGATCTGGGAGATCCTAACTTCAATAGACCATCTCATAAAATACTGACTCCTTCTTTCTGCCCACATTGTTCCATCTCTAAACTTGGAGAGGCAACTGCGATGTAATGAAAAGAATCTTAGACTGAGGGTCAAATAGAGAACTTTTAAAACTTTATTGAGGCCTAATTTAAATAAAACAAACCACACATAATTAAAATCTGTGAAATTTGATTCATTTTGACATATGTATGCAACTATGAAAACATACCACAATCAAGATAATAAACATTTCAGTCACGCTGAAGAAATCACCCATGCACCATTCCATCCTTCCCTCCACCTCCATTCCCAGGCAACTACTCACCTATTTTCTGTCACGATAGATTGGTTTGCATTTCTAGAATTTTTTTTGCATTTTCTAGAATATAAATGGAATTCATATAGTGTGTACTCTTTGATGTCTAGCTTATTTCAGTCACCACATTTATTTTAAATATACCCGTGTTGTTTTGAGTATCAGTGCTGAAAATTTTCAAAAATCAGTAAGCCATTGCTCTTTATTGTTGATCATTCATATTAGTATGAACTCATGGAAATTTATTTTATATCTCAAGTTGTAATCTGACTATTTTATTTATTTTGCTGCTCAAATTGTTCCAGTTTTGGCCACCGGAATCTCTTTTAGTTGGGTTCTGTGTCCTTTTGATATATCCCCATCATTGAGGGTTTTTTGTTGTTGTTGTTTGTTTCCTTGCTTGCTTGCTTGCATGTTTCTTTGCTTTCTGGCAGTACAAAATGTTCCAGGCTGATATTGTACATTTCTTTCCCTGGTGCTACAATCAGCCATTCCTTCAAGAGCCCTGATTCCTTGTAGGAGAATGGTGTTAGTAACCAATATATGGGCACTGGTTATACTCATTTTTTGCATTATTTTTCAATTTTTGAAAATACAACCTTAAGGACATTACTAAGTGAAATAAACTGGTCACAAAAAGATAAATATTGTACAGTTTCACTCATGTGAGGTATCTAGAGTAGTCAAAATCAAGGAAACAGAAATTTAATAGGTGGTTTCCAGGGGCTGGAGTGAGGGGGAAATGGGGAGCTGTTGTTTAATTGGTATAGAGTTTCAGTTTTGGATGATGAAAAGTTTTGGAGGTTAGTTGCACAATAATGTGAATATAGTTAACACTGCTAAATTGTATACTTAGACATTGTTAAGATGGTAAACTTTATGCCATGCAGTAAAAATATGTTTTAAATGCATGAAATAACAAAGAAATACAGTAGACATAGCTACAAAAAAGAGAAGGGGACAACAGAGAATGAGATGGTTGGATGGCATCACCAACTTAATGGACATGAGTCTGAGCAAACTTGGGGAGATAGTGAAGGACAGGGCAGCCTGGTGTGCTGTAGTCCATGGGGTCGCAAAGAGTCAGACATGACTTAGTGACTGAACAACAACGATGACAACAAAAATCAATTGTCCATGTTTCTGTGAGTCTGTTTCTGTACTCTTGATTTTGTACCGATAATCTGTGTGTCTATCCTTTCACTAATACCACTATATCTTGGTTACTGTAGCTTTATAGTAAGGCTTGAAATTAATTGGTGTGAGTCCTTCAACTTTCTCTTCATTTTCAAAATTGTTTTGACTATTTTAGTTCCTTTGCATTTCCACATACATTTTGAACCATCTTTTCAATATCAACTAATATCCTGCTATGATTTTGATTGTGATTGAATTGAATCTACACATTTGTTTGGAGAGAACTGAAATTTAAACATATTGAGTCTTTTCATCATTGGTCATTTTCAACAAACAGAGACATATATTTTGTTAAATATATTTCATGTGTGTACATTGTAAATGGCATGGATTTTTACATTTTGTTTTCCAACTGCTTATTGTCAGCATTTAGAAATCTAATTGATATTTGCATATTGACTTTGTATGTTACATTGCTCTTCTCATTTACTAGTTCTAGGACTATTTTTATAGAATCCTTAGAATTTTCTACTTAGAAAATCATGGTATCTGTGAATAAAGACAGATTTATTTCTTTTCCAATGTGTATGCATTTTATTTTTTTTTCTTACTTTATTCCACTCAAGAAGACCTTAAGTATAAACTTGAATAAGAGGGGTAAAAGTAGACATCTCTTCTTGATTTCCATTGTAAGTAAACATTAGTCTTTCACCATTAAGTATGTTGTTACTGGAGGAATTTTGTTTCATTTTGTTTTGCTTTTTGGTGTTTGTTTTTGTAAACTCTTTATCAGACTAACTTCTCCTCCAACTTCTTGTTTGTGGATAATTTTTAAAATTATGAAATGATGTTGAGTTTTGTCAGATTCTTTTCCCTGCATCTTTTGATATGATCATATATTTTTTCTTTAATCTGTTATGGTTGATTAAATTGACTGATTTCCAGTGATGAACCATCCCTACATTCCTGAGATAAACTTGTTTTGGTGCTGATGCATTATTATTTCAGATATAATCAATTTTTATTTGCTAATGTTTTGTTTGGGGTTTTACATCTGTGTTCATGATGGATGTTAGTCTTCTAGTTTTCTTTAATGTCTTTGTCTGATTTTGGTATCAGAGTGATGTTGACCACTTTTTGCTGGAAGAGATTGTATAGATTTAGAAGTATTCCTTTCTTAAATGTTTTATAGCACTCTCCAGTGGAGCCATCTGGACCTGGAGTATCTTTTTTGAAGTTTATTCAACTATGAAATCAAATTATTTAATAGGTATAGGACTATACAGGTATCAGGTAATCATTCTGTTAGGTTTAGACCATAAATTCTGTCTTACCTTAAGTGGGTAGCAGTTCAAATCTGTTTAGAAAGTGAAATAGCCATATGATTGAGCACTTTTCATCTTTAAAGAAGAACAAAATACCCATGCATGATACAATATGAAGTAAGTAAGTAAGTAAAGTCACTCAGTCGTGTCCGACTCTGTGACCCCGTGGACTGCAGCTCAACCAGCTCCTCAGTCCATGGGATTCTCCAAGCAAGAATACTGGAGNGAGCACTTTTCATCTTTAAAGAAGAACAAAATACCCATGCATGATACAATATGAAGTAAGTAAGTAAGTAAAGTCACTCAGTCGTGTCCGACTCTGTGACCCCGTGGACTGCAGCTCAACCAGCTCCTCAGTCCATGGGATTCTCCAAGCAAGAATACTGGAGTGGGTTGTCATTTCCTTCTCCAGGGGATCTTCACAGATGTCAAAAACATGCTAAATGAAATAAGCCAGATGCAAAGACTATGTATTGTATGATTCCATTCATGTGTAATGTCCAGAAAACACAAATCCATAGAGAGAAAAAGTTGATTAGTGGTTTCCAGAGGTGAGAACAGAGGTTACCTGTAAACAGAAACAAAGGATCTTATTGGGAGGATGAAAATAATCAAAACAGAACTGTAGTGATGTTTGTAAGAATCAGTAAATTTCCCCCCCAATCATTGAATTATAAACTTAAAACAGATGAATGTTATAGTACGTAAAGTTGTCAAAATTTGAAATCTTGTTTTATTTCTCGAAGAATTTCCTCTGCTTATTTGGATGTGTTTCATGAAGGTATTGGACTTCCCAGGTGGTTCCATGGTAAAAAAAAATCTGCCTGCAGACGTGGGTTTGATCTCTGGGTAGGGAAGATCCCCTGAAGGAGAAAATAGCAACTCACTCCAGTATTCTTGTCTGGTAAATCCCATGACAGAGGAGCCTTGAGGGCTATTGTCCACAGGGTCACAAAGAGCCAGACAGGACTGAGCGACTAAACGACAACAACATACAGGTATTATTCAGGGCCAATTTGACTCTAATCTCACTTCAATTCTGAAAGCCTTTGCTCTGCTTATTAGGGTCTATTCTATACATGAATAGCTCAGGGGTTCAGCTGAGACTTGTACAGAATTAGAGGACCCCTTCTCCAAATTTCCCCCCTCTATGATCCCTCCCACACTATCCAGTATTATGACAATTCTTTTCATTGTTATTCTGGCCAGAAAGTTGATGAATTTTCTATCAGANGGGTTCAGCTGAGACTTGTACAGAATTAGAGGACCCCTTCTCCAAATTTCCCCCCTCTATGATCCCTCCCACACTATCCAGTATTATGACAATTCTTTTCATTGTTATTCTGGCCAGAAAGTTGATGAATTTTCTATCAGAGTGTTAGTCTCCAACATCATCATGCCATTATATGACAGGGACCCATTCTAGACACAAAACAGCACAAGAGGAAAAAAAATGGGAACCTCACCCCCATGCAGGTCACTTCAAGTTTTTACTTCTCTCTGTAATATTACTGCTTTTGTTAACTTTTGTTAATACAAGTAGATTTCTTGTATTTTTCCATATTTTTCCATTGTAATCAGCCAGAAGGATGGGTGGTAGTCAGCTTATATAGCCATAATGGAACTACAATCATGACAGATCTGATTTTGAATCCTAGCTCTGCCACTCACTAGCTGTATGAAATTGAATAAATTATCTAATTTTTCTGAGTCTATTTTATTTTTGTCTATAAACTGAAATCCATTTTTTTACTGAAAGAAAATGATAGAAAAATGGGCAAAGGTAGGCCTTCTAAAGATAATACCATTACCACTGGCTACCAGAGAGGACAAACACTCCTTATCCAAATGTTTATTACTTACTGTAATTATCTGTTCAACAGTCCATCTTCTCTACTAGAAACAAAGTTCCGTGAAGTCAGGAACTGCGTTTTCCTCATTTATGGCCATATCACCACAATACTTTTCACATCGGAGGCACTCACTATTCATTCAATAAGTAAAGATCGCTATGGACAGTTAGTTCACTCAGTGCCCACATTTATAGTTTCCAAACCTTTAACCCCTGTGACAGTTGCCTTCACTTCATTCCACCCACTCACTGCCATTAAAGCCTTCCAGACCATGCCATCTCCAGGACTACTCTACATCACAAAGGCTTATCTCCAGTATCCCCATCTCTGGCCTCAATTTCTCCTGCTTTCAGCAACCCCTTTCCCCTCAGTCTCAATACACATATTCCTGACTCATAATGACTTCTTCTTCTCCCAGTCTTTTGGTAAAAGGCTTGTAAGCACCTTTGAGGCTGTAAGAAAAAAACGTCCTTGGAGAAATTTCTCAGGTTGCTTCTGTCTGTTTCTTGTGGGGTCCAGTTGATGAACCATGTGGGTTCATTAACACATCTTCATAGTGTAATTTTATGGATTGGTGATCCAATATGTAATTAGATTAGATAGTTCATCCCTTAGGTTGAAGTCCTATGTACTTAATGTGCTACATAATATGCCAAGTTCTGAAAAGTCATGTTAGGTTACCATTACATGACAAAACTTCATTTCTTCGAAAACTGATTCTTATTATGGACTATCTCTAATATCATATATATTATCTGTATAGTGATTTGTATCTTGAAATAATTTCTATTTTCATGAAAAGCATAACTGAAGAATAATGTAGACTTTTTGCTTTTTTAAAAAAATGCATAATGGGCAGATGTTTCTGAATAAGTAAATTTCATTCATTAGAAACAAGTGTTTTTATAAAACTAGACAAGTCAAAATAGTCGGTCTTGAAATTCTGGTTTAGTGATCAGGGAATAAATTCCTCATCAGTCTCTTATGGTTCTTTAATATAATTAATCTAGGTCACTGGCAGATTTGCAAGTGATTTATATTAGTTTATTAGTTGGTATAAATGTACACATCTTTCTACTTTCATGTGGTAATAAAACTTTTGTATGCTTTTTTAAATAGCCAAGTCTCTGTGCTTAGCAGTAGCAATTTTTTATGATGACTTTGAATCATGAATTGTAGTTGATCAGTTCCTCTTTGGGGAGGATGATTCTCTGGGATATAGACAGGTAAATGAGGGGGAGAGAAAGAATGAGGAAACAGACCTACTTGTGCTTACTGTTCAAGCAAATGCTGATCCTGTTTTACCTAAGTCTCAATCTATTCCTGAACTAAAAATCTTTCTTCAGTTTCTCTTTGCGTCATCATTCTTAACCTGTTGCTGCTGCTGCTGCTGCTGCTGCTAAGTCGCTTCAGTCCTGTCTGACTCTGTGCGACCCCATAGACGGCAGCCCACCAGGCTCCCCCGTCCCTGGGATTCTCCAGGCAAGAACACTGGAGTGGGTTGCCATTTCCTTCTCCCATGCATGAAAGTGAAAAGTGAAAGGGAAGTCTCTCAGTCGTGTCCGACTCTGTGCGACTCCACAGACGGCAGCCCATCAGGCTCCTCTGTCTCTGGGATTCTCCAGACAAGAAGACTGGAGTGGGTTGCCATTTCCTTCTCCAATGTATGAAAGTGAAAAGCGAAAGTGAAGTCGCTCAGTCGTGCCCGACTCTTAGCGAACCCATGGACTGCAGCCTACCAGGCTCTTCCGTCCATGGGATTTTCCAGGCAAGAGTGCTAGAGTGGAGTGCCACTGCCTTCTCCATCTTAACCTACTAGAAAATACCAAATCTTGTTAATCCTAACAGATAACCATTTGTTTTCTCGGGGAATAGGTCACAAACATCACATACCCAAGACAGAAGCTACCCATATTTAATACATATTCAATCAGCCTCCAAAGGAGTCAGCTACTACTAAGATATCACATACTCAAAATTCACATCATATATACAACAGCCACACTTCAAACTTAAGCTGAAGTCTGTGATCTAAAAACTGAAAAATGATAGAACTGAGAGCAGACATAGATAATATAATCCAACCCCTCATTTATTTTACAGATGGGAAAACCGAGCTCCTGAGAGGTTAATTGACATGACTGGGGTCACACCCAAGTACATTCTTTCAAATTGTACGCTCACTCTGTGTCAGTAGAATATTTTCTAACGCTATATATGTTACACGAACCATTGCAACTGTGGTCACAACTGAGGATGCATTTTCCTCCTTTATTCTCATTTCATAAAATATAATCACAAATATCAGTTCACTGTCAAAACACCTGGTCTGTTGTTTTAGATCACAAGCATGAAATTGCCTCCATTTGATGTTTTGCTTTTCAAAGTGCAATTTCATTAAATATCATTGATTTGTTTCTTCAACAAGCATTTGAAACCATGTTCTTGAAGTTAGATGCCAAAGGTGATATGGACAAACATGGTAAAAAGATGCATGTCTCATTGCCACTGAACAGCTTTGCAACTAGCTGGAAGAGGGAGATGGATATATAGAAAATGACTTCAGAATGATGCAATGATGTATATCTGCAGGTGCAGAAGATTATGCAATTATGTGAGTACTGAGAAGATAAACAAGAATCATGAGACCTAAGTCAAATGGGGTTAATTAAGCAATTTCCTAGAAAAGGTGAGTTTTGTGCAAGATTATGAAACAAATTAAAATGTGGTGGCATTGAAGAGCAAAAGGCCCTCTCTGTGGAGTAATGACAACTCCACAGAGTAGTGAAAGCACGGGACTGAGAAGCTGAATAGTGTTTAGGGGCAGAAAGGAAAGTGGTTTGACTGTAACAAAGGGACCAATCCTTACTAGACTGTAACAAACTAAGAGGACTGGTGCCCGGGATAAACACAAGAGCCAATTCCTGAATGATAGGATAAAGGATTTACATGATACCTTCCAAAAACTAGATATCTATCCATTCATTAAATCAATATTTATTGAATGGCTGTGTACTCTACTATGTACGTATTAAGGCTTACCATCATGCCAGGCACTATGCTAAGAACTTTAAACATTGTCTCATTTTACCCCTCACAACAATACTGCCAGTATTGAAAACATTCCCCTGCTTTGTTTATAGGGAAACTGAGCCTCAGAGGAAATGAAGGACATTCTCAAAGTCACACAGCTAGCAAAAGGCAGAGACTCAGACTTGAAACCTCTGTTGCTAGAGCTCTGTAACCACTAGAGCTATAGGCATTCTTAATAGGATTTTTGAGCAAGAGAAGAATACAATGAAAATACTATTCACAAGAGATTATACCAATAGGTATGTGAAAGATAAACATAAAAGCTAAAGTTCATAATTTTAAGTGGCTTGTATGAAATATTTGCCACTAATTTAGTCACAATTAATATTAAAATGTGTGCAATCCCCCCCACTGAATTTTTTAAATCATGTATATGAAGATACTGATGTGAAAGGAAAACACTAAAACTGAATACAACTTGTTTCCTAGTCCTAGCTGTGCTGAGCAGTGAGAATACACACAAATTTCATTGTATTCCCTGAAAGGCTAGCATTCAAGGAGGCTTTATTTATGTACATTTATGTATTTATTTAATTTTGGTAGGACATAAAATCCCAGGCAAAGAATTTTTTAATATAAATTTATTTATTTTAATTAGAGGCTAATTATTTTACAGTATTGTATTGGATTTGCCATACATAGACATGAATCTGCCACAGGGATACATGTGTTCCCAATCCTGAACCCCCTTCCCACCTCCCCCCCATACCATCTCTCTGGGTCATCCCAGTGCACCAGCCCCAAGCATCCTGTATCATGCATCAAACCTGGACTGGCGATCCATTTCACATATGATAATATATATGTTTCAATACCATTCTCTCAAACCATTCCACCCTCGCCCTCTCCCAGAGTCCAAAAGATTGTTCTATACATCTATGTCTCTTTTGCTGTCTCGCATACAGGGTTATCGTTACCGTCTTTCTAAATTCCATATATATGCATTAATATACTGTACTGGTATTTTTCTTTCTGGCTTACTTCATTCTGTATAATAGGCTCCAGTTTCATCCACCTCATTAGAACTGATTCAAATGTATTCTTTTTAATGACTGAGTAATACTCCATTGTGTATATGTACCACAGCTTTCTTATCCATTCGTCTGCTGATGGACATCTAGGTTGCTTCCATATCCTGGCTATTATAAACAGTGCTGCGATGAACATTGGGTACACGTGTCTCTTTCAATTCTGGTTTCCTCGGTGTGTATGCCCAGCAGTGGGATTGCTGGGTCATAAGGCAGTTCTATTTTTTTTCTCCCATTCTGAAGGCTGTCTTTTCACCTTGCTTATAGTTTCCTTTGTTGTGCAAAAGTTTTTAATTTTTATTAGGTCCCATTTGTTTATTTTTGTTTTTATTTTCAATATTCTGGGAGGTGGGTCATAGAGGATCCTGTTATGATTTATGTTGGAGTATCTCTTGTGCAGTAGTTTTATGATAAAAATGAAAACTACCAAAATGAATTGTTCAATTAGTCTCTGCCTAAAAGAAGAGTTAAAGGCTTGGGTCAAAGAATCTTTACTCTTAATGTCACAAACTGACTTCTACTGTTGGTATTGAACTATCATGTTTAGAAACATGAAAAAATAAATAAAATTTATTTTAAAAATAAATAAAAATCAACATGTATATGTTGAGTGCCTGCAATGAGCCAAGCAACGAGCTACACACTTTTAATTGGTTTGCTTGTTTCCACATTGGGTACCCAATATATATTAGAATTTAAGATTAAAGAGGGTGTACCCTGGGAGTTGGTGATGGACAGGGAGGCCTGGCGTGCTGCGGTTCATGGGGTTGCAAAGAGTCAGACACGACTGAGCGACAGAACTGAACTGAACTGAAGATTAAAGAAAAAGATATGCTAGAAAATGTTATTTATAAAATCTCAAGTACTAGATCAATTCTACCTCCTTTATTTGAAATGTCATATATCATTGCCAATAAATTATTGCCAGTTTTTTTATTATCTGAACTCATTTTGGTATTTTAGTAGTCAATCCTCTTTTTTCCTGAGAGACTGAGCCACAGTAAATATAAACTTTGACCCTAAGCCTCAGCTGCCTCAGCTGACAAATGAGTTATGATGGGTCCTGAAGATAACTAGTCTAACTCCCAAAGGTTGTAGCACAACTGCTAAGGAACTGCTCAATCCCTTCAAGTTCCAACATTCCGTAACCTACAGAATGTCAATGGGTTGTATTCTTTTCTCTTCCTGTGGTCATTCTTCTGGCTAATATGTAACCATCTCTATTTACTTTTGTGCTAAAAATGAAGCCTGGGAGAAACTCCAAAAAAAAGAAAGTTTGAAGCTATTTCCTTTTAAGAAAACACTCTTACACCCAAAGAAGTTGTAACATAGAGCATCAACAAGCTGAGAAAGAAAATGAGCATCTCTTAGATTAATGTCTAGCCTATTCATAAAGCCAACCCAGGAAGGAAATTCCTAAATTCTCCTGGGCAACATTTTTGAGAAGTTAACAAATAGTGCAAAATATTTACATTCTTGCTTGACACTGACTAAACTTGGGCTCCTTGAAAATGTTACCTGTCTTCAATATCTCTGCAGGACTTCATGCTGCACCATATCCATGGTGAGAGCTTGTTACACCTATTTTTAGATGTTGATTGAGACTGTTGTTCAGTATAAGGCTCTAGTGACCTGGGAAACAAAACCTCTTGAATAGAACTTGAAAATAGTTTATAGGTGGCATGCACTGTAAGTGATTGATCTAGTTCATTTTCACTCTTGTCAACATGCAGCCTCTCAAAAATATTCTTAGCTTACAGGATATGACCAAAAGTGTTTAAACAGTCATTTCAAATTCTCACACAGGCAGAAACATTTTTAAGCTGCTCATTGTCCAAAATCTGGCTAGTTGAGGGAATTAAATTATCAAAGCAATAAGATCACTCTCCAGTTTAAAAACTTTTCCAGTTAAGGTTGAATGTGAACCTTTTAACTTTTCAAAAATCTCTAACATAAATTTACATATTCTGTGAATTCAAATGCTAATTTTTGTAAATATGAAATAACATGTAAATATGTATATTCTGGATATAAATAATGCATATTCAATGATATTTATGAAAATTACATATACACCTATGCTTATAAGTATATATAGATAATTATAGAACAGGGGTCTTTGAATATTTATTTTAAATATGTTTCTCCTTCCAAAATAGTAGTAAAACTTTGATGCTTTGATATTTCTCCTCCCTCTTTCTTCCCATTCTCAATTATTATAGAAGATTCTACTGATAATAACAGTGATTTCTAGGAAAAAATTGGTAAGTACCATAACATTCATGTATTTACAATCATAATTGTATATAACAAGAGCTTAAAGGAATAGTAAAAAGAAATCTACCAGTCACTGGTCCAGATCTAGTCCACAGAGGTCTAGTCTGTGTTTTAATTGACCCAATATTTAAAAAGCAAGGAATACCACTTTTTAAAAAATCCAAAGTTCTGACTTCTCTTGAAAAAAATAAAAAAATCTGGCCTGACAATACCAGGCATGGCATTCCAGTGTGTCCCAAAATCAACAGGAACCAAGTAGCTGCTGATCTCTTCAAAAAGGGCTGTATTCTTCAGTACATCACAACCAAACAGGCCATCTCAATTATTTATTACATTCTTGGCCCCTACACTCATTGAAGTTTGAAACCACTGGTGGGTCTGACCTTCTCACATAATAGAGGTTGACTAATTCAGAAATTAGGTGGCTAAAGTTATTCAGTGGAAGAACACAATGAGTAAATATAGTCTTTGCCCTCAAAGAGTTTATAATCTGATGCAGGAGAATAAACATATTAATAAAGCACACAGAACACTATAGTCACCCTAATAGATGGAGAAACACAATGCAGAGAAAGTTATGGGAAGAGATCACATCTTGCCATTTTTTTTATTATCTGAACTCATTTTGGTATTTTAGTAGTCAATCCTCTTTTTTCCTGAGAGACTGAGCCACAGTAAATATAAACTTTGACCCTAAGCCTCAGCTGCCTCATCTGACAAATGAGTTATGATGGGTCCTGAAGATAACTAGTCTAACTCCCAAAGGTTGTAGCACAACTGCTAAGGAACTGCTCAATCCCTTCAAGTTCCAACATTCCGTAACCTACAGAATGTCAATGGGTTGTATTCTTTTCTCTTCCTGTGGTCATTCTTCTGGCTAATATGTAACCATCTCTATTTACTTTTGTGCTAAAAATGAAGCCTGGGAGAAACTCCAAAAAAAAGAAAGTTTGAAGCTATTTCCTTTTAAGAAAACACTCTTACACCCAAAGAAGTTGTAACATAGAGCATCAACAAGCTGAGAAAGAAAATGAGCATCTCTTAGATTAATGTCTAGCCTATTCATAAAGCCAACCCAGGAAGGAAATTCCTAAATTCTCCTGGGCAACATTTTTGAGAAGTTAACAAATAGTGCAAAATATTTACATTCTTGCTTGACACTGACTAAACTTGGGCTCCTTGAAAATGTTACCTGTCTTCAATATCTCTGCAGGACTTCATGCTGCACCATATCCATGGTGAGAGCTTGTTACACCTATTTTTAGATGTTGATTGAGACTGTTGTTCAGTATAAGGCTCTAGTGACCTGGGAAACAAAACCTCTTGAATAGAACTTGAAAATAGTTTATAGGTGGCATGCACTGTAAGTGATTGATCTAGTTCATTTTCACTCTTGTCAACATGCAGCCTCTCAAAAATATTCTTAGCTTACAGGATATGACCAAAAGTGTTTAAACAGTCATTTCAAATTCTCACACAGGCAGAAACATTTTTAAGCTGCTCATTGTCCAAAATTTGGCTAGTTGAGGGAATTAAATTATCAAAGCAATAAGATCACTCTCCAGTTTAAAAACTTTTCCAGTTAAGGTTGAATGTGAACCTTTTAACTTTTCAAAAATCTCTAACATAAATTTACATATTCTGTGAATTCAAATGCTAATTTTTGTAAATATGAAATAACATGTAAATATGTATATTCTGGATATAAATAATGCATATTCAATGATATTTATGAAAATTACATATACACCTATGCTTATAAGTATATATAGATAATTATAGAACAGGGGTCTTTGAATATTTATTTTAAATATGTTTCTCCTTCCAAAATAGTAGTAAAACTTTGATGCTTTGATATTTCTCCTCCCTCTTTCTTCCCATTCTCAATTATTATAGAAGATACTACTGATAATAACAGTGATTTCTAGGAAAAAATTGGTAAGTACCATAACATTCATGTATTTACAATCATAATTGTATATAACAAGAGCTTAAAGGAATAGTAAAAAGAAATCTACCAGTCACTGGTCCAGATCTAGTCCACAGAGGTCTAGTCTGTGTTTTAATTGACCCAATATTTAAAAAGCAAGGAATACCACTTTTTAAAAAATCCAAAGTTCTGACTTCTCTTGAAAAAAATAAAAAAATCTGGCCTGACAATACCAGGCATGGCATTCCAGTGTGTCCCAAAATCAACAGGAACCAAGTAGCTGCTGATCTCTTCAAAAAGGGCTGTATTCTTCAGTACATCACAACCAAACAGGCCATCTCAATTATTTATTACATTCTTGGCCCCTACACTCATTGAAGTTTGAAACCACTGGTGGGTCTGACCTTCTCACATAATAGAGGTTGACTAATTCAGAAATTAGGTGGCTAAAGTTATTCAGTGGAAGAACACAATGAGTAAATATAGTCTTTGCCCTCAAAGAGTTTATAATCTGATGCAGGAGAATAAACATATTAATAAAGCACACAGAACACTATAGTCACCCTAATAGATGGAGAAACAACAATGCAGAGAAAGTTATGGGAAGAGATCACATCTTGCCATTTCCTTCTCCAGAGCATACCAATAAAGGCTTCACAAAAGAAGTGTCATCTCGTAAAGCAAAAGATATCATCAGAAACCAGTTTGTCAGATTTTTCAGCACAAATACCAGCCCTGACACTTATCAGCAGTGTGACTGGTGCTGTTGCTTAACCTCACAGAGCCTCAGTTTTCTCATCTGTAAATGGAGATAATAATAAAAAATACTGAACAGGAATGTTGTGAGAATTAAATGGGAAAATAAAGGTAACAAACCTTACATAGTAAGCAACTACCAAAATATTCTTATTATTTTTTATAAATAAACAGAGTGTTTATAGATAGAAAAGGAGGACATGATCCTACTCTGCAGAGTGAACCTCTAGTTGGAAAAATATAGGGTACAGTCAAAGAACAGTAAGGACAAAATAGGGTTGAATTATAAATAAAAGAGGCAGACAGGCACCTCCCCAAAGCAAGGGCAGTGTCCTCACAGAAACAGTATGGGGACACAAAGGAAAAGTAAAAGCTGGTCAGTCCATCCAACTAACAGAGCACCTTTCATCCTGCCACCTCTCTGACTGACGGGGGTCTCCCACCCTTCCTAGCCACAAACCCATGTGATAAGCATAATAAAGAGATGTGCAATGGAATATGAGAAGGGTAGGGACAGTGGATCAGGTCAAGGAAGTCATAAAAGTCTTCCCTAAAGAAAAATAAACTAAGACTTGAATGATGAGTTTTAGGGGACCAGAGAAAGTAGGGTAAGTGTATTCCTAGCTAAGAAAAAGCATGTTCAAAGGCCCAGTGGCAAGAAGCAACATAGACTAGGGAGTAAAGGAAGGTCAGTACAGTTGGAGTACAAAGAGTAAGGCAAATGCAGGGTGAAATGATGCTGGAGAGGGTGAAAAGGGTTCAAATCATTCAAAGCTTTGTAGGTCTTATTAAGTCTTCAAACTTTCCTCAAGATCAGTGGCAAGGAGAATTATGTGTTTATATCTATGTCTTGAAATGGCTATACTGTAGAAATGGTGTAGAATTAAATATGCTTTAGAAGATGTTTTAAAAACAATTCTAAAAATTTATTTTTTTTTGTTTTTTGGTCTCATGGCATGCAGGATCTTAGTTACCCAACCAGGGATTGAACCTGTACCCCCTGTAGTGGAAGGAAACACAGGGCCCTGTCCACTGGACCATCAGGGATTTTTGAAGTAGTCTAAGTGATAATGAATAAACTGTATGAGGCTAATTGTGGTGAAGTTAGAGGAAAAAAACAGAATTGAGCGATATTTAGGAGAAATGAAGAAATTTAGTGATGGATTGAATGTGGCAAGGAAAAGAGAAAAAGTGGTATCAGAGATGATTCTGGCTTGCAAACCAGAATATTAGTAATATTTTTGGTAGAGAGCATTAAATGGAAAGAGAAATTATAGTTCTTATTTTTGAACATAGTAAGTTTGAGTGCCTTTAGGATAAAATATATATATATATATCAGTAGGTATGCTCTAAGAGCCTGGAACTAGAAGAATAACCTACGCTTGAGATAAAATGTTGAGTCATCTGAACAGGTGATAATTCAAATGATGGACATGAATGAGCTCTCCTAAGAGGAGAGTACAGATTGAGAAAATAAGAAGCCCTAACACTGACTCAGTAGTTTAAGATGAACCTGTACACAAGAAAGAAAGAAGGAAACCAAAGATATAGATGGAAAACCTCTAGAGTCTTATTTCAGGAAAAATAAGGCAATAGAGCATTTTGAAGAGTCAAAGGTTTAAACTACAGAATGCTGGCAATGAGTCAAAAAAAAAAAGTACACTTTTTCTTTTTGCTGTTAAATCATGCAGTTCATTTCTATTGCACTAAGTTTCCTTCTTGTATCTTTCTGGTTTACAATAATGAAAGTTTTAGTGTGGAAGGCCTTTCACTGCTCCTTCATAATATAAAGAGAATTCTGAGATACAGGGGGAAAGTAGGAACCAAGAGGATAACCAAAAAGTACTGCAAGTTCCCCCATGTACACTTGAACATGGGTTTCTATATCCAAGTTTGCTATGAAAACAACAACCTTAAGAAACTGTATTTTTAGGCAACTTGTTGGGAGCATTGTTACTTCTCCTGTTTCTGTAACTGTGATTGCCTCTCCTCAAAATGGAGCCAACTAATCAACTGGTTGCATCTTAAAAAAAGTAAAAGCTGCTATGACCATTACAATAATCACCAATTAATTCTAACACAAGCTTTCTGACTGGTTAATAGTCTCCCTTCTCCTTTTGTGACACAGAATGAGTTAACAACATTAGTTTACCATCTAGGGCTTCCCTGGTGGTGCAGTGGATAAGAACCTGCCTGCCAATGCAGGAGACAGAGCAGACAAAGGTTCGATTCCTGGGTTGGGAAGATCCCCTGGAGGAAGGCATGGTAACCCACTCCAGTATTCTTGCCTGGAGAATTCCATGGACAGAGTAACCTGGTGGGCTACAGTCCATAGGCTGTCTCTTATACACATCTAGATGTGTATAAGAGACAGGTTTGAGTGCCTTTAGGATAAAATATATATATATATATCCTGTCTCTTATACACATCTACTNCCAGTATTTTTGCCTGGAGAATTCCATGGACAGAGTAACCTGGTGGGCTACAGTCCATAGGGTTACAAAGAGTCAGACATGACTAAAGCAACTTAGTGCGCACACATACACACACACACACACACACACGCCAGTGCAGTGGACACTGGTTCAATATCTGCTGCTGGAAGATTCCACATGTTGCAGAGCAACAAAGCCCATGGGCCACAACTACTGAAGCCCATGTGCCTAAAGCCTGTGCTCCACAGCAAGAGAATCCACCACAATGAGAAGCCTGTGCACTGCAATGAATAGCCCCTGCTCTCCAGAACTAGAGAGAGCCTGTGCAACAACAAAGACTCAGTGCAACCAAAAATAAAATAAATAAATAAACTTGTTTTTTAAAAAATAATAAATTCACCGTCTATTTACAAAATCAGTCTGATGTCCAGTTCTGCCGTTGAATTCCAAAGAAGAAAACAAGAAAAGAACTGCTATTAGATGGCTCTAAATTTTACATCCCTAGTCAAATAAAAGTAACAGTAATTTTTAAAAAGCAACTTCATGTTCCACCAACCATCCATACTTCACTCTTCTTGTTTTGCAGGCTATCAGTTTTAGCAAATGTAACCATTGCTTCCCCAAACCATACCAGTCACAGAAAATAATTAAGGGCCCAGATGATATATAGGGCAATAGCAGTCTCAGATTTTCCATTCAGTTTTTATCTATTGTTAATCGAACATTTACTATGTGCCAAGCATTCTTCTCAGTGGTAACAATAAAGCAATAAAACAGACATAAATCTTTTCCCTAGTGGGGCTTATCTTTTCCTTTGTTTTGATTTTGTGAGGCTTTCACCAATACCCCTTGCTAACTAGTTTACCTCTTTGCTTGTATGAGATTGGGAAGAAAAAAATTCCTCAAGGACACTTCCTTTTCCCCTTTCATTTATTGCTCCCACTGCCAAGAAATATATCTTGAGTCCCATAGCAATTGTAGCAGAAAATTATTTCTGTGGCCTAGCTCTCTGCATGCCTGCACTTTTTTATCGTTCTTCTTCTATCCTCTCTCTGTATTTTAAATCAATATACTTGTCTTGTAATTCCCCACCATAACAAGGTGAATGATTCTACTTCCGAAAGTTGTGTGTGTGTGTGTGTGTGTGTGTGTGTGTTTTAGCATTTTTAGATTTTGTTTTGGTTTTTTGTTTAGTGGAGGAAAAGCAGACTTCAACTCTCTTTCTTTCTTTGAAACTATCCATCCCATGATCTGGTTCAGTCTTGTCTAAGCCTGTGGTGGTATGTCCTCCAGCAAATAGGACTCCTGGTAACCTGGCTTCACATTCCAGCACTCCCCAAATGAACTCTTTACTCCACTATGAAAAAAGAAAACAACAGCAATAACAATGACAAAAATGCAGAACAAGGAACGTTTCCCACTTTGGAACTCTTCTTAGTATTCTCAACTCCAAACAGCTCTTATATGGTGACAGTGAAGTGAAGTCGCTCAGTCCTGTCCAACTCTTTGCGGCCCCATAGACTGTAGCCTACAAGGCTCCTCTGTCCATGGGATTTTCCAGGCAATAGTACTGGAGTGGATTGCCATTTCCTTCTCCAGGGGATCTTCCCAACCCAGGGCTCGAACCCAGGTCTCCTGCATTGTAGACAGACGCTTTACCATCTGAGCCACCAGGGAAGTCAGTGACAGTAGAGAACACAAAAACAAAAAGGCATAATGAGGAACATGTTTTCCTCTCTCTGCCAAGGAAGCAGAAATTGTGATATTAAAGCTATGTACATCTAAAAAGGTTTTTTTTTTTTTTGCCTTCAAAATTATATAAAGTGAAAAATCAACAGTGTGCGAATACAAATATATTAACTGCCTATCTTTGCCAACTTAACTGCCTAAAGAGAGGTATATTATTCTGCATTTTTTATTACTAATGAGATAGAACTTCTTTGTTTCTTCATCCTTTGTATTTCTTGTTTTGTGAATTGTGTGTTAATGTTCTTTTATTTGATTCTCTTTCTACCTACTGGGAAACACTTTATTTTAATTGGAGACTAATTACTTTACAATATTGTGGTGGTTTTTGCCTTACATTCACATGAATCAGCCATGGGTGTACATGTGTTCCCCATCCTGTCCCTCTCTCCTACCTCCCTCCCCATTCCATCCCTCAGGGTCATCCCAATGCACCAGCCCTGAACACCTTGCCTCATGCATCAAGTCTGGACTGGCAATCTATTTCACATATGATAATATAAATGTTTCAATGCTATTCTCTCAAATCATCCCACTCTTGCCTTCTCTCACAGAATCCAACAGTCTGTTATTTACATCTATGTCTCTTTTGCTGTCTTGCATACAGGATTATCATTACCATCTTTCTAAATTCCATATATATGCATTAATGTACTATATTGATGTTTTTCTTTCTGACTTACTTTGTTCTGTATAATAGGCTCCAATTTCATCCACCTCATTAGAACTGATTCAAATGCATTCTTTTTAATAGCTGAGTAATATTCCATTGTGTATATGTACCACAGCTTTCTTATCCATTCTGCCAATGGACATCTAGGATGCTTCCATGTCCTGGCTATTGTAAACAGTGCTGCGATGAACATTGGGGTACACGTGTCTATTTCAGTTCTGGTTTCCTCAGTGTGTACGTCCAGCAGTGGGATTGCTGAGTGATATAGCAGTTCTATTTCCAGTTTTTTTTTTAAGGAATATTCACACTGCTTTCCCACCAACAGTGGGAGAATGTTTGCATTCCCACCAACAGTGGGAGAATGTTCCTTTTTCTCCACACCCTCTCCAGCATTTATTGTTTGTAGACTTTTTGCTAGCAGCCATTCTGACTGGCGTGAAATAGTACCTCATCGTGGTTTTGATTTGCATTTCTCTGATAACTTATATGCAGAGTACATCATGAGAAATGCTGAACTGGAAGAAACACAAGCTGGAATCAAGATTGCCGGGAGAAATATCAATAACCTCAGNAGAGGAACTAAAAAGCTTCTTGATGAAAGTGAAAGAGGAGAGTGAAAAAGTTGGCTTAAAGCTCAACAGAAAACGAAGATCATGGCATCTGGTCTCATCACTTCATGGGAAATAGATGGGGAAACAGTGGAAACAGTGTCAGACTTTATTTGGGAGGGGCTCCAAAATCACTGCAGATGGTGATTGCAGCCATGAAATCAGAAGATGCTTACTCCTTGGAAGAAAAGTTATGACCAACCTAGACAGCATATTCAAAAGCAGAGACATTACTTTGCCGACTAAGGTCTGTCTAGTCAAGGCTATGGCTTTTCTTGTGGTCTTGTATGGATGTGAGAGTTGGACTGTGAAGAAGGCTGAGCGCCAAAGAATTGATGCTTTTGAACTGTGATATTGGAGAAGACTCTTGAGAGTCCCTTGGACTGCAAGGAGATCCAACCAGTCCATTCTGAAGGAAATCGGCCCTGGGATTTCTTTGGAAGGAATGATGCTAAAGCTGAAACTCCAGTACTTTGGCCACCTCATGGAAAGAGATGACTCATAGGAAAAGACTCTGATGCTGGGAGGGATTGGGGGTAGGAGGAGAAGGGGATGACAGAGGATGAGATGGCTGGATGGCATCACTGACTCGATGGACGTGAGTCTGAATGAATTCTGGGAGTTGGTGATGGACAGGGAGGCCTGGCATGCTGCGATTCATGGGGTCATAAAGAGTCGGACACGACTGAGCGACTGAACTGAACTGAATTGAAGCAACTGAACTGATATTAACATTTGTCCCTTTTTCTACTGAGGTGTTCAGAATTTTTCATTGAATTATAGAAGCTCATTATATATGAAGGATTTCAACCCTGTGTCATTTTTTTTGTAAATATCTTCGTATCAAAGAAACTACTCTTATGTTTCCTGAGCAAATTGTTCTCTTAATTAACTCTTTTCTTGTATATATGCTGTTCTGTTAGGAATGTACCCACTCCCTATATATCAATGGATTCCCACTCAAATGGCATTTCATCCATGAAGGCTTTTCTAACTCCTGAATAATTCACTCCTTCCTCTTATTCTCATAGGAACTTGTACACATGACAACTTCAAGAATTTAATGGTTTTATTTCTAGTGTTATTACATTTTTGCATAACTTTATCCTCCATTGGAGTGTCAACTTAAAACCGAGGATTTTTAAATTCATTTTTTTTACTGCTTATTCCAATCATTATGCCTGAAAGATAGTATCCTTTTTTAAAGATACTATCTTTCAGGCATAAAGAGCATTCATTTGGATTCACAAGTGAACAATGTTTAATACTAAAATATAAAGACAAAATATTTCCTGGGAATAATCATTAATTTAGAACTCCAGAAAAGTCCTGCCTGACTGCTAACATCTCAGTTAATAGAAACCTTAACTATGTAAACTGGAAAGTTAGTTGGCAACTAATGATAAGTCAAAGAAAGACCCTAATTATATATACACTGTTTGTACTTGTGTATGAAGAATTCAGATAAAACTTTAAACCTGGGTTGCAGGTTAAGCAAAGATAATCCACATATCCAGTAGTTCTACTTGTAGTCCTCTAATACTTCTAGAATATACTGCTTTTAGTTTCTGTGGTTTTGAATGAAAGGAGAAAAGTAACTGACAGAGATTTATCCTTGATTACTAAATAGTATAAAGCAAAATTTGAGATTTAAATTGTTTTTCTAATCACTTGTAAAAGCACTTTCTAATTGCCCCTTCTTAAGAAATTGTTTTTTATTTGTTTTGGGTTCTTTTTAAAATCATTTCTAGTTTCTTACATTTCTTATTAGTCTTCACTGTTCAAAACCTGCCATTTCTAATTGACTTTAGAAAGCTTTTAGTTATGTAACTCTTCAGGAGAAGAGTTTACCTTTACTTTTTGCTCTAAGGACTTTTTCCTGCTTAGTTAAAATGAAAGAGAATTTGAACTTGGCCTTTTAAAACCAGAATGTAGAGCTAGATAAGACAAGTTACAGTTAAGTTTGTTCAACTGCCTTATATTTCATATGAAAAAAACAGATTAGGAGGGATGCTAAATGTCTTGATCAAGATCAAACACCAAGTAGCACAACCAGGGCTAGAACCAAATTTTTTGTCTCACAATATCCATTAAATAATAGTGTCTTTTAAAAAACTCTGCTTGGCCATGTAGCCAGTGATTCAGTAATCAGTAAAGAATGACTCATGTGATTCGACAAATATATACTGAATGCTTACAATGTGCCAGGTATTATGCAAAGAGTATGCATTACATTTTAAATTTTGCAACAGCTTTTTTTGTATACATAGAGGACACAGTTGTGAAATAAGAGACTAGGTCCCAGGCTTAAAATTCTGATGGAGGTGCAGATATATCTTTTTCATTCCTCCACCCCACCCCTAGCTCTCACTTTCACTAACCTCTGTCTTCACTAACACATTCAGTTCTCCCCACAGGAGGAGGAATGACTAACCTGATTGATCAATCACTCACTGAGTCATATTATCCTTTTGGTTGAGATCCCTTTGCCTCCAAAAGCAGGAAGGAGGCTCATCTTTGTCTCTGCCACAGTCTGCCTCACCTATGGGAAAGAAAGGCAGCACAACCGCACCTTCTGGACTACACTGTGTCAACAAACGCTGCTCTCTTTTCTTGCTCTTCACTGGGGTGAGTAGATTGACCGGATTGGTACTAGGGCCTAGGGAGCAAGGGAGTAGAAGGCCCAGTTTAGCCTCAGGCCTAAACTGTGTCCTCTAATAATTTCCCCTGTACATCAGAGTTACTGGCCACCACTCTCCAGCTTTTGTGTACATTTTCAATTGGTTAGAACCCAAGAGGAAAGATGATGAATGATGAACATTTCCCCCAAGCCAGTCTAGTAGGAAAGACAGAATCAAACTAATAACTCAAAAATAATTAACTACAAGACAAGTTTGGAATGCAACATGGGCATATATATCAGAGAAGACTTTTTGAGGTAGTGACATTTAGCTAGGATCTAAAAGATAATTAGGTGCTTAGATAAGCAGAGGGAAGGAGGAGGAGGCAGAAAAGTCCAAGAAGAAGGACCAGCATATGTGAAGATTCTAAGGCATAAAAAAGCAGACTACATTCCAGGAACTGAAAGGAGACCAATGGGCCTGGAGCAGGCAGTGTAGAAAAGTCCTGTATCATTCACTATTTTAAAAATAGCACTTAATTATTACTGCTTCTTAATGATGCATAATCTTGAATTGCACTAATACACTTGCACACACATCAGTGAAGATGGAGAAGTACTATGCTTGTAGGAGTGCTCATATGTCAGGAGCTTTTGCTGCATAGATGAGTTGGATCGAACCCAGGTCTCTCACATTGTAGACAGACTCATTACTGTCTGACCCACCAGGGAAGTCTATAGATGAGTTAATAGCACTCAAATTAACAGTGGGACTTCCCTGGTGGTCCAGTGGTTGAGACTCTACCTTGCAATGCCGGGGAAATGGGTTTGATCTCTGGTCAGGGGACTAAAGATCCCACATGCCACAGAGCAACCAAGCCTGAATGCCACAACTAGAGAGTCCATGCGTTGCAACAAAAGCTACTGTGCATGCTGCAACTAGTTCAGTTCAGTTCAGTCGCTCAGTCGTGTCCGACTCTTTGCAACCCCATGAATCACAGCACGCCAGGTTTTTTTTTTTTTGCCTTCAAAATTATATAAAGTGAAAAATCAACAGTGTGCGAATACAAATATATTAACTGCCTATCTTTGCCAACTTAACTGCCTAAAGAGAGGTATATTATTCTGCATTTTTTATTACTAATGAGATAGAACTTCTTTGTTTCTTCATCCTTTGTATTTCTTGTTTTGTGAATTGTGTGTTAATGTTCTTTTATTTGATTCTCTTTCTACCTACTGGGAAACACTTTATTTTAATTGGAGACTAATTACTTTACAATATTGTGGTGGTTTTTGCCTTACATTCACATGAATCAGCCATGGGTGTACATGTGTTCCCCATCCTGTCCCTCTCTCCTACCTCCCTCCCCATTCCATCCCTCAGGGTCATCCCAATGCACCAGCCCTGAACACCTTGCCTCATGCATCAAGTCTGGACTGGCAATCTATTTCACATATGATAATATAAATGTTTCAATGCTATTCTCTCAAATCATCCCACTCTTGCCTTCTCTCACAGAATCCAACAGTCTGTTATTTACATCTATGTCTCTTTTGCTGTCTTGCATACAGGATTATCATTACCATCTTTCTAAATTCCATATATATGCATTAATGTACTATATTGATGTTTTTCTTTCTGACTTACTTTGTTCTGTATAATAGGCTCCAATTTCATCCACCTCATTAGAACTGATTCAAATGCATTCTTTTTAATAGCTGAGTAATATTCCATTGTGTATATGTACCACAGCTTTCTTATCCATTCTGCCAATGGACATCTAGGATGCTTCCATGTCCTGGCTATTGTAAACAGTGCTGCGATGAACATTGGGGTACACGTGTCTATTTCAGTTCTGGTTTCCTCAGTGTGTACGTCCAGCAGTGGGATTGCTGAGTGATATAGCAGTTCTATTTCCAGTTTTTTTTTTAAGGAATATTCACACTGCTTTCCCACCAACAGTGGGAGAATGTTTGCATTCCCACCAACAGTGGGAGAATGTTCCTTTTTCTCCACACCCTCTCCAGCATTTATTGTTTGTAGACTTTTTGCTAGCAGCCATTCTGACTGGCGTGAAATAGTACCTCATCGTGGTTTTGATTTGCATTTCTCTGATAACTTATATGCAGAGTACATCATGAGAAATGCTGAACTGGAAGAAACACAAGCTGGAATCAAGATTGCCGGGAGAAATATCAATAACCTCAGCTATGCAGATGACACCACCCTTATGGCAGAAAGTGAAGAGGAACTAAAAAGCCTCTTAATGAAAGTGAAAGAGGAGAGTGAAAAAGTTGGCTTAAAGCTCAACATTCAGAAAACGAAGATCTTGGCATCCGATCCCATCACTTCATGGGAAATAGATGGGGAAACAGTGGAAACAGTGTCAGACTTTATTTGGGAGGGGCTCCAAAATCACTGCAGATGGTGACTGCAGCCATGAAATCAGAAGATGCTTACTCCTTGGAAGAAAAGTTATGACCAACCTAGACAGCATATTCAAAAGCAGAGACATTACTTTGCCGACTAAGGTCNCAGAAAAGTCCTGCCTGACTGCTAACATCTCAGTTAATAGAAACCTTAACTATGTAAACTGGAAAGTTAGTTGGCAACTAATGATAAGTCAAAGAAAGACCCTAATTATATATACACTGTTTGTACTTGTGTATGAAGAATTCAGATAAAACTTTAAACCTGGGTTGCAGGTTAAGCAAAGATAATCCACATATCCAGTAGTTCTACTTGTAGTCCTCTAATACTTCTAGAATATACTGCTTTTAGTTTCTGTGGTTTTGAATGAAAGGAGAAAAGTAACTGACAGAGATTTATCCTTGATTACTAAATAGTATAAAGCAAAATTTGAGATTTAAATTGTTTTTCTAATCACTTGTAAAAGCACTTTCTAATTGCCCCTTCTTAAGAAATTGTTTTTTATTTGTTTTGGGTTCTTTTTAAAATCATTTCTAGTTTCTTACATTTCTTATTAGTCTTCACTGTTCAAAACCTGCCATTTCTAATTGACTTTAGAAAGCTTTTAGTTATGTAACTCTTCAGGAGAAGAGTTTACCTTTACTTTTTGCTCTAAGGACTTTTTCCTGCTTAGTTAAAATGAAAGAGAATTTGAACTTGGCCTTTTAAAACCAGAATGTAGAGCTAGATAAGACAAGTTACAGTTAAGTTTGTTCAACTGCCTTATATTTCATATGAAAAAAACAGATTAGGAGGGATGCTAAATGTCTTGATCAAGATCAAACACCAAGTAGCACAACCAGGGCTAGAACCAAATTTTTTGTCTCACAATATCCATTAAATAATAGTGTCTTTTAAAAAACTCTGCTTGGCCATGTAGCCAGTGATTCAGTAATCAGTAAAGAATGACTCATGTGATTCGACAAATATATACTGAATGCTTACAATGTGCCAGGTATTATGCAAAGAGTATGCATTACATTTTTAATTTTGCAACAGCTCTTTTTGTATACATAGAGGACACAGTTGTGAAATAAGAGACTAGGTCCCAGGCCTAAAATTCTGATGGAGGTGCAGATATATCTTTTTCAGTCCTCCACCCCACCCCTAGCTCTCACTTTCACTAACCTCTGTCTTCACTAACACATTCAGTTCTCCCCACAGGAGGAGGAATGACTAACCTGATTGATCAATCACTCACTGAGTCATATTATCCTTTTGGTTGAGATCCCTTTGCCTCCAAAAGCAGGAAGGAGGCTCATCTTTGTCTCTGCCACAGTCTGCCTCACCTATGGGAAAGAAAGGCAGCACAACCGCACCTTCTGGACTACACTGTGTCAACAAACGCTGCTCTCTTTTCTTGCTCTTCACTGGGGTGAGTAGATTGACCGGATTGGTACTAGGGCCTAGGGAGCAAGGGAGTAGAAGGCCCAGTTTAGCCTCAGGCCTAAACTGTGTCCTCTAATAATTTACCCTGTACATCAGAGTTACTGGCCACCACTCTCCAGCTTTTGTGTACATTTTCAACTGGTTAGAACCCAAGAGGAAAGATGATGAATGATGAACATTTCCCCCAAGCCAGTCTAGTAGGAAAGACAGAATCAAACTAATAACTCAAAAATAATTAACTACAAGACAAGTTTGGAATGCAACATGGGCATATATATCAGAGAAGACTTTTTGAGGTAGTGACATTTAGCTAGGATCTAAAAGATAATTAGGTGCTTAGATAAGCAGAGGGAAGGAGGAGGAGGCAGAAAAGTCCAAGAAGAAGGACCAGCATATGTGAAGATTCTAAGGCATAAAAAAGCAGACTACATTCCAGGAACTGAAAGGAGACCAATGGGCCTGGAGCAGGCAGTGTAGAAAAGTCCTGTATCATTCACTATTTTAAAAATAGCACTTAATTATTACTGCTTCTTAATGATGCATAATCTTGAATTGCACTAATACACTTGCACACACATCAGTGAAGATGGAGAAGTACTATGCTTGTAGGAGTGCTCATATGTCAGGAGCTTTTGCTGCATAGATGAGTTGGATCGAACCCAGGTCTCTCACATTGTAGACAGACTCATTACTGTCTGACCCACCAGGGAAGTCTATAGATGAGTTAATAGCACTCAAATTAACAGTGGGACTTCCCTGGTGGTCCAGTGGTTGAGACTCTACCTTGCAATGCCGGGGAAATGGGTTTGATCTCTGGTCAGGGGACTAAAGATCCCACATGCCACAGAGCAACCAAGCCTGAATGCCACAACTAAAGAGTCCATGCGTTGCAACAAAAGCTACTGTGCATGCTGCAACTAGTTCAGTTCAGTTCAGTCGCTCAGTCGTGTCCGACTCTTTGCAACCCCATGAATCACAGCACGCCAGGCCTCCCTGTCCATCACCAACTCCCGGAATTCACTCAGACTCACGTCCGTCAAGTCAGTGATGCCATCCAGCCATCTCATCCTCTGTTGTCCCCTTCTCCTCCTGCCCCCAATCCCTCCCAGCATCAGGGTCTTTGCCAATGAGTCAACTTTTTGCATGAGGTGGCCAAAGTACTGGAGTTTCAGCTTTAGCATCATTCCTTCCAAAGAAATCCCAGGGCTGATCTCCTTCAGAATGGACTGGTTGGATCTCCTTGCAGTCCAAGGGACTCTCAAGAGTCTTCTCCAACACCATAGTTCAAAAGCATCAATTCTTCGGTGCTCAGCTTTCTTCACAGTCCAACTCTCACATCCATGTATGACCACTGAAAAAACCACAGCCTTGACTAGACGGAGCTTAGTCGACAAAGTAATGTCTCTGTTTTTCAACATGCTATCTAGGTTGGTCATAACTTTTTTCCCAAGGATTAAGCATCTTTTAATTTCATGGCTGCAGTCACCATCTGCAGTGATTTTGGAGACCCCCCCCCCAAATAAAGTCTGACACTGTTTCCACTGTTGCCCCATCTATTTCCCATGATGGGACCAGATGCCATGATCTTCCTTTTCTGAATGTTGAGCTTTAAGCCAACTTTTTTGCTCTCCTGTTTCACTTTCATCAAGAGGCTTTTTAGTTCCTCTTCACTTTCTGCCATAAGGGTGGTGTCATCTGCATATCTGAGGTTATTGATATTTCTGTCGGCAATCTTGATTCCAGTTTGTGCTTCTTCCAGCCCAGTGTTTCTCATGATGTACTCTGTATGCTGCAACTAAGACCCGACACAATCAGATAAGTAAATAAATAATGTTTTTAAAATAAATAAAATAAAACAGCAATTACAAATCTAGCTAACCAAAATGCCCTTATCTCCAACCAAGCCGTCAAGTGAAGTCTGAGTCTAAGATATTTGTAGAATATGCATAGGAGATATATAGATTTCCTTATCAAAACTAGATTTACTAAAAGCCCTCTCCCAGCACCTGTTTAACCAGCCCTGGGCTTATGTGGTGGCCAAGTGGTTAAAGAATCCACCTGCCAATGCAGGACATATGGATTTGATCCCCGGTCCAGGAAGACCCCACATGCCATGGAGCAACTAAGTCTGTTATGCTACAACTACCACTGTAGAGTCCACGAGCCACAACTGCTGAGCCCATGTGCTGCAGCTACCGAAGCCTGTGTGCCTAGAGCCCATGCTCTGCAACAAGAGAAGCCACTGTAATGAGAATTGCACTGCAACTAGAGAGTATCCCTCACTCACAGCAACGAGAGAAGAGCCCAAAGAGCAGCAAAGACCCAGAGCAGTCAAAAATAAATAAGTAACCATCCCCATCTTCAAACACGAGAATCATGTGTTCAATTTATTAACTTAAGACTTGTTTCTCACAGCCACTGATTTTGCTTTCTTCAGCAAGACAAATCAAAATATAAAAAAAATAATGTATCCTCTTTCTCACTCAACATCAAGGAGTTATGAGTGAGAAGAGAGATATATTATTTTTTTATATTTTGATTCGTCTTGCTGAAGAGAGCAAAACCAATATCCCTGGTGGCTCAGTCAGTAAAGAATATGCCTGCAATGCAGGAGACCACCTGCAGCACAGGAGACCCGGGTTCAATCTCTGGGTTGGAAAGACCCTCTGGAGTAGGAAATGGCAACCCACTCCAGTATTCTTGCCTGGAAAATCCCCAGGGGCAGAGGAGCCTGGCCGGCTACAGTCCATAAGGTTGCAAAAGAGTCAGACGCAACTTAGTGACTAAGTGAAAGTGAAAGTCACTCAGTCCTGTCTGACTCTTTGCAACCCCATGGACTATACAGTCCATGGAATTCTCTAGGCCAGAATACTGGAGTGGGTAGCCTTTTCCTTCTCCAGGGGATCTTCCCAACCCAGGTCTCCTGCATTACAGGTGGATTCTTTACCAACTGAGCTATCAGAGAAGCATAGCAACTAAAACAACAATGATATGTCATAAACTCAAAATTTATCTCTAGTCCCAAACTTCCCCTACACTCCAGACTTGTGTAGCCAACTGTCTTCTCTGTATCTTCACTTAGAAGTTTAATGAGCAGCGGCTTCCCTGGTGGCTCAGACAGTAAAGAATTTGTCTGTAATGCAGGGGACCTGGGTTCAATGCCTGGGCTGGGAAGATCCCCTGGCAAAGGGAATGGCAACCCACTCCAGTATTCTTGCCTGGAGAATTCCATGGACAGAGGAGCCTGGTGTGCCACAGTCCATGGGGTCGCAAAGAGTCAGACACGACTGAACAATTAACACTTTCACTTTCAAACTTATCGTGTCAAAAATTGAATTCTTTATTCCCACACCAAGCCTGCTCCTCCCCTAGTCTGCCTCCTTTCAACAAATGACATCACCATTTACCTAATTGCTTAGATTAGAATCCTTGGAGACCTTTTAGATTACCTTCTCGCTCACATACCTCATATCTAATGCTTCAGAAGATCACATCAGCCCTACCTTCAAAATATATTCAGAACATGGCACTTCCCACCACCATAGTTCAAACTGCCATTATCTCTTGACTAGAAAATTGCAAAAATTTCTTGGCTAGAAAATCACTAGAAAACCTACATTGATTCATCATAATCATCCCAAGTCTGTCATTGACATTAGAGTTCGCTCTTGGTGATGTACATTCTATGGATTTGGTGGCTCAGTGGTAAAGAATCTGCCTGCCAATGTAGAAGATGTGAGTTTAATCCCTGGATCAGGAGGAAGTTCAATTGATCAGGGTTCAATCCCTGGAGAAAGAAATGGCAACCCACTCTAGTATTCTTGCCTGGGAAAGCCCATGGACAGAGAAGGCTCGCAGACTACAGTCCATGGGGTCAGAAAAGAGTCAGACACAACTGAGTAACTAAACAACAACAACCTTTGTGACTAGACCTTCTCCTCTCCTCTAAACCCCAATTCCCCCTCCTACCCCTACCTTCTTGCTCTCAGGAAATGATCTATTTTCTTAAAGTGAGATTCCCCTGAAATGTTCTCCCTGATTTGCTCTTACATATCATGTTTATTCTATAGTTATTCTTTCTCTCTTCCTGTAAATCTCAAATGAATAGGCACCTCTTCACTTTTTCTACTGCAAAAACATCTCTGTTTCTAAACTTTATTTATTTCTTTCTTTGGTTAATTGTGATGATGATGATAGTGATGAGGAGGATTATGATGAACATTTATTAGACACTTTCTCTGGGCCCATCATCACTTTATTTTATCCTCACACCAGCCATATGATGTAAGCACTATTATAATCCCCATTTTACAAATGCAGACTGTAATCCTCACAAATTTCTGGATTTTAGGTGATTCATACTTTCTTCTTTGTATTTTCTGTACTGCTTGGATTATGTACAATGAACTACATGCAACTTTTAGTATAAAACACAACAGATAAGATAAAACTTTGGGGGGATAGAGGTGAGTGAATGGATTCATCAGGATAGTTTACCTCCAGTTTTTAATTCTTTTTCCACTGTAGCTACAAATGTGCCATTCCATCCATCAAAAAGAATTTGAGTGATTAAGAGGAACAAATTACTATGAAATACACTACAGGGGTATATTGCACATCAGAGAATATAGCTAATATTTTATAACTATAAACAGGATGTAATCTGTAAAAATACTGAATGACTATATTGTACAGCTGAAACTAATAGAATATGTTAAATCAACTATATTTCAATTTTAAACAAATATTTGTCTGCCTACCATATGCAAAGCACTGTGAGGGAAACAAAGCAACATAAACAGCAGTTGAAGATAGTTTGTTTCAAACTGAGTGGTGTTTCTTTGTATCCTTTTTTTTAGATTCCACATTTAAGCAATATTATATGCTATAAATACAAATTCATGGTTTCCAGGGGTAAGGAGCAGGTAGAATAAATTGGAAGATTGGGATTGACATATATACACGGTGGTTCAGACGGTAAAGAATCTGCCTGCAATTCAGAAGACCGAGGTGTGACCTCTGGGTCAGGAATATCCTGGAGAAGGGAAAGGCAGCCCACTCCAGTTCTTGCCTGAAGAATTCCATGGACAGAGGAGCCTGGCGGGATACAGTACACAGGGTCACAAAGAGTTGGACACAACTAAGTGACTTTCACTTTCACTTCTTTTTCTTGCTTCACATATATAAAAGCCTCTTGATGAAAGTGAAAGTGGAGAGTGAAAAAGTTAGCTTAAAGCTCAACATTCAGAAAAGGAAGATCATGGCATCTGGTCCCATCACTTCATGGGAAATAGATGGGGAAACAGTGGAAACAGTGTTAGACTATATTTTGGGGGGCTCCAAAATCATTGCAGATGGTGATTGCAGCCATGAAATTAAAAGACGCTTACACCTAGGAAGGAAAGTTATGACCAACCTAGATAGCATGTTGAAAAGCAGAGATATTACTTTGCCAACAAATGTCCGTCTAGTCAAAGCTATGGTTTTTCCTGTGGTCATGTATGGATGTGAGAGTTGGGCTGTGAATAAAGCTGAACGCCAAAGAATTGATGCTTTTGAAGTGTGGTGTTGGAAAAGACTCTTGAGAGTCCCTTGGACTGCAAGGAGATCCAACCAGTCCTTTCTGAAGGAGATCAGCCCTGGGATGAGATGACTGGATGGCATCACTGATTCAATGGATGTGAGTCTGAGTGAAGTCCAGGAGTTGGTGATGGACAGGGAGGCCTGGAGTGCTGCGATTCATGGGGTCACAAAGAGTTGGACACGACTGAGTGACTGAACTGAACTGAACTGAACTGAATGAGAATATATGATGTAGCACAGGGAATTCTACTCAATGATCTGTAGTGACCTAAATAAGAAGGAAATCTGAAAAGGAGGGGATATATGTATATGTGTACAAGCATATAGAGCTTCCTATACAAGAATATAGGGCTTCCCAGGCAGTGCTAGTGGTAAAGACCCTGCCTGCCAATGTAAGTTAGATGTAAGAGACACAGGTTCAGTCCCTTGGTTGGGAAGATCCCCTGGAGGAGAGCACAGCAACCCACTCCAGTATTTTTGTTTGCAGAATCCCAGGGACAGAGGAGCCTGACAGGCCACAGTCCACAGGGTTGTCCAGAGTCAGACACTACTGAAGCGACTTAGCATGCACACACAGACACAAGAATATATAACAGGAAATATCAAATGCCATCTCCCTCAATCTTGCCTCTTTCAAATAAATTGCATATTATATTTAGCACAACTGCAAACACAGTGCTGGGCACATCAAAGACAATCACTTGTAAGGTGATTGATCACTAACATCTGTACTTTAATTACCTTTGTTCCAACATTTCACAATAAATTACCAACTCCCACAAGAGTAAGGTTTCACAAAACCAAGGCCATTTATCTCCATTAAGATTTAGAGATTAAAATAATAACACTTTTGCGATTCATGGGGTCACAAAGAGTTGGACACGACTGAGTGACTGAACTGAACTGAACTGAACTGAATGAGAATATATGATGTAGCACAGGGAATTCTACTCAATGATCTGTAGTGACCTAAATAAGAAGGAAATCTGAAAAGGAGGGGATATATGTATATGTGTACAAGCATATAGAGCTTCCTATACAAGAATATAGGGCTTCCCAGGCAGTGCTAGTGGTAAAGACCCTGCCTGCCAATGTAAGTTAGATGTAAGAGACACAGGTTCAGTCCCTTGGTTGGGAAGATCCCCTGGAGGAGAGCACAGCAACCCACTCCAGTATTTTTGTTTGCAGAATCCCAGGGACAGAGGAGCCTGACAGGCCACAGTCCACAGGGTTGTCCAGAGTCAGACACTACTGAAGCGACTTAGCATGCACACACAGACACAAGAATATATAACAGGAAATATCAAATGCCATCTCCCTCAATCTTGCCTCTTTCAAATAAATTGCATATTATATTTAGCACAACTGCAAACACAGTGCTGGGCACATCAAAGACAATCACTTGTAAGGTGATTGATCACTAACATCTGTACTTTAATTACCTTTGTTCCAACATTTCACAATAAATTACCAACTCCCACAAGAGTAAGGTTTCACAAAACCAAGGCCATTTATCTCCATTAAGATTTAGAGATTAAAATAATAACACTTTAAAGCCCTTTTCGGTACCAAAATAAATTTCAAACCATAAATAAAGCTCATCAAGAAGCTGAGAACCCACTATACTGATCCCTTGATATATATCTCTACAGAATTTAGATAAATTTAATAGATCAGAACAGAAAAGTCTACTCTGTTTTCCCATCAACTATATAAACTCTGTGGTGTTAGTTGCCATAGCAAAAGACATCTCAGAAATCCTTAGAGTTAAAAATTACTTCAATCCTATCATATCCAAAGACCAAAAGCTGGTTTCACTCTTCAGTATTGATCTTGTCTCTTATTTTTTTTCCCTCAAAAGTGGCACTGTCTTCTATTTTGGAGCATTAATATCTAAAGTGAACTTTTTATGCAATGTCAACATTTGATAGTATCTTTCACATTAGGTAAGTTACTTTTCATCACAAAGACCATAATTACAGGAGAGAATTGTAAAGTCTGTTATTATAAAAAGATCTTCATAAAAATAAAGAGACATACAAGGAATCATTACACCAGCCATAGGATTTGCTTTCATTTTTAAATCCCTCATCCCTACGCCGGTTTTAACATATCAATTTATTCATTGAAGAATTTTGAAAGAAACGTGCGTCATATACACGATTAGGGTCCTGACATTGCAAATTATTATTAATGTGGACAAAGTCATTTTTTCACATTGGCAAATATAGACTGGTGTATGATGCTTTCCCAGATTGTAGAATAGAGTTAATAAGTAGAGAAATGTACAATGAAGTTTAAAAAACTCAAGAAGGGCCTTATCCAGAGAAGATTCATCCACACAGACTGAAATTATCCTTTTCTTGTTCATTGTGGGTTCAGCCATAAAGCCTGATGGAATTCTATCAGTACAGGCACAAGAGGAGGAATAAACAACAGGATAGGGTATGGATACCTCATACTTGTTCCAACTGACCTCATTAGCCAGGAGAATAAATTTCCTTGTGAAGCCTAGAAGTAGGAAGTTCCAATCAGATGACACTTGAAACCAGGAAGGTAGAAACACCACAGTCTAGGATGAGTGGTTTATTCAAAACAGACCTCCTGAGCCATCAAATGGTGGGTCTAAGGAATAGGATTCAATGCTTTGTAGGAAGAGACCACCAGGGACTGGCCACTGCCAGGCAGAGCATCAAAGCCTCAGGTTAACACAGTTGGATTAGAGCAGAACCTCAGGACTGGTTGGAATTGAAGTGCCTGGAGACAGAGGCTCAGCTTTGCTGATTAGGGGAAGTTATGATTCAGCAGGTATATCAAATAATGCTAGATATGCCTCTCTGAGCTCCAGTTTTCCTCATCTATAAAAGGGAGATAATAAATTTTCCTGTTTTACTGGAGTAAGGAGACTTACCCTACCCAAGGGCAGAGACAAATAGCTCTCTCTCTACTGGAATACATGTAGTTATGCAGACGTATAACAAGGAAGACAATTATATAACAGGAGAGAGATTAAGAGCAATAAATTTTCAATTATAATCAAAAGCAACGGGGATCCCTAGTATAACCAATAAACACCATCACTGAGAATTGAAGTCAGGTCCATATGCATATGGGCTTACCAGGTGGTGCAGTGGTAAAGAACCCACCTGCCAATGCAGGTTAAATGTAAAAGACACAGGTTTGATCCCTGGATTGGGAAGATCACCTGGAGGAGGGCATGGCTACCCACTCCAGTATTCTTGCCTGAAAAATTCCATGGACAGAGGAGCCTAGTGGGCTACAATCCATGGAGTTATAAAGAACTGGACACAACTGATCCACTGAGCATGCATAAGCATGCCATATCCATGATTTAGATGTCCATAATTATACATTCCTTTATATCAATGTCTACATAGCTACCATTTAATGAGAGCTTACCATGAGTCAGACACTGTGCTAAGTACTGTACCTGAATTTCTTATTTAATTTCACCAACACCCTATGAGTTAGGTACAGTCATCACTCTCATTTTACCAATGGGGAAACCAAGGCTGGTGTAGAGCAAACAAAAGTGAAAGGAAAATGGATCAAAGTAACACTATTATATGAATTACTATTGAATAGCATTTGCATTGAACATGTATTTGTTCCCTGAAAATGAAATTGATTATGACATAAATTATAAATTGAATCTCATTCAAGATAACACCATTAATACAATGGGAGAATGCCAAATATCAGGAAATTTAGCATAACCACTGGCCATTCAAAGGTAGTAAACTGCCAAGAATTGCCAAAGAATGGATATAAAGTTAGTAATGGGAGGGGCAGCTCTGCTGGCCAGAAGGCCAGGTTGAAGGAGCAATCCTGTTTTGAGCATCCTACTCCAAGAAGAGTTCTCATTTTTCCTACAGATGATACAACAAAGTTGGGGCAACATGAAAACACTGATAAAGGAAGAAGCTTTGAAATTACTGAGCCATATATCATGCTCTTTGCTAGCTTTACATATACTTTCCCAGTCAATCTACCCAAAAATGAAAATAAGTGGAAAATAATTATTTCTGTTTTACTAAAAAAGACTCTAAGATCAGAGCTAGTACAGAGCTAGTAAATGTCAGAGTCAAGATGTAAACTTAGGGGACTTCCCTGGTGGTCCTTGGAAATGAACAGAGATCATTCTGTCGTTTTTGAGATTGCATGCAAGCAGTGCATTTCAGACTCTTTTGTTGACCATGATGGCTACTCCATTTCTTCTAAAGGATTCCTGCCCACAATAGTAGATATAATGGTCATCTGAGTTAAATTCACCCATTCCAGTCCATTTCAGTTCTCTGATTCCTAGAATGTTGACATTCACTCTTGCCATCTCTTGTTTGACCACTTCCAATTTGCCTTGATTCATGGACCTGACATTCCAGGTTCCTATGCAATATTTCTCTTTACAGCATTGGACCTTATTTCTATCACCAGTCACATGCACAACTGGGTATTGTTTTTGCTTTGGCTCCATCCCTTCATTCTTTCTGGAGTTATTTCTCCACTGATCTCCAGTAGCATATTGGGCACCTACTGACCTGGGGAGTTCCTCGTCCAGTATCCTATCATTTTGCCTTTTCATACTGTTCATGGGGTTCTCAAGGCAAGAATAATGAAGTGGTTTGCCATTCCCTTCTCCAGTGGACCACATTCTCT
>SJYX01009541.1:373958-411193 GCA_006410675.1 Oreotragus oreotragus | reverse complement strand
AAGAAAGCTGAGGACCTAAGAATTGATGCTTTTGAACTGTGGTGTTATAGAAGACTCTTGAGAGTCCCTTGGACTGCAAGGAGATCCAACCAGTCCACTTTGAAAGAGATCAGCCCTGGGATTTCTTAGGAAGAAATGATGCTAAAGGTGAAACTCCAGTACTTTGGCCACCTCATGCAAAGAGTTGACTCATTGGAAAAGACTCTGATGCTGGGAGGGACTGGGGGCAGGAGGAGAAGGGGACGACCGAGGATGAGATGGCTGGATGGCATCACTGACTCGTTGGATGTGAGTCTGAATGAACTCCAGGAGTTGGTGATGGACAGGGAGGCCTGGCATGCCGCAATTCATGGGGTCACAAAGAGTCGGACATGACTGAGCAACTGAACTGAACTGAACTGTCTCCATCTGAGATCCAGTGGTTAAGAATCCACCCTTCAATGCAGGGGACATGGGTTTCATCCCTTCCTCAGGAGTTAAGATCCCATATGCAGTGAGGCAACTAAGACTGAGTGCTGCAACAAAGACCCAGCACAGCCAAAAAAAATTTTTAATAAAATAAACTTAGAACTCGGTCTGCCTAACTTCCCTCCAGGAGTTGCCACTGGAATGGATACAGAAGTAAACAGAAAAAAAGTAGTCAAGAAACTCTAACATTGAATCTGGGAATAGACATGGCAAGGCTGTCATACTAAAGTGGTATGAAGGAGGTATTGAACCTAAAGCTCATGCCCAAAATATGTGTAATAATAATAATCATAGCTAACATTTACTGAACACTTTGTATGTGACAGGCATTGTTCAAAGCATTTTATATGTTTAATTAATTAAACCCTCACCACAGTCTATGAGATAGATATTATTGTCTCCATTTTATAGTTGAGTAAATGGAGATAGAGAGGTTAAACGCTTTATCTAAGGTAGTAAATGGCTGAGCTAGAAGGGAATACTGGAATTCAAGATATGGTTCAAGGAAACTCTCAAAAAGACAATTCAAACTATACAATTGTAAATTATACTGATGTAGCAGAAAGAAATAGAAGTGAATACCTAAATAAATCAGAGAGCTGTCCAGGGTGATGGATAACATGAGGAAAGTAGACTCCTTTAAGTTCTGTTTTGTTTCTGTCTTTTGTGTCAAAGAGAATTATTTTCAGACTGAAAAGTGTAAAAAACAACCATTGCTAAGAAATAACTAAAGACTAAGATGGTTGAAAAGATTATAAAATGCATACACACAGGCAAAAACTCAGTGTTCTAGTGTTTCTAAATGGCTTTCAATCTCCTGGGATGCATGAATTAAATCCAAGAATGTATAAAATTGGTCAAGCTATATTCACTGTCTTTGAGGAATCACAGAGAAGAGATGAAATCATGGATGAGTGCTGGAGATACATTCCTTTTTATTTTTCCTATTGTTTTTTTAAGATGAGAAGATAGATTCCAGAATTAAATATAGGCAAATTGCCTTCATTCTTGCCTTAAAATTCTTCTCTGCATACAGCAGCTAGACTCTTTGAGTAACGTAAATCAGACCATGAAACACTGCTGCTTCATACAATGCTCCCTGTACTTAGAGCACAGTCTACACTCTACCGTTGCTCTTATCATGTGGCCTCTCTCCTAAACTCCATTACTCTTTATTGCTCCATTGTGCACTATGCTTCAACCACTTCGATCTTCTGTCCTTGAACACACCAAGATTGTTCTTGTCCCAGGGCCTTTGCATTGCTGTTTTTCTTTTCTTTCTTTCTTTCTTTTTTTTTTTTTTTAAGATTTTTGATGTTTTTATTGAATTTTTTACAATATTCTTCCTGTTTTTTATGTTTTGGTTTTTGTCCTCAATGTATGTGTGATCTTAGCTCCCTGACCAAGGATCAAACCCACACCCTCTGCATCTGAAGGAGAAGTCTTAATCACTGGACCACCAGGGAAGTTCCCTGCTGTTATCTTTGCCTAGAGGATTCTCCCCTTACATAAATCCTTGTCAACTAAATTAAATCCTTGTCAACCAGATCTCAGATAAAATACCATCCTCTAATAGATGCTTTCCCTAATTTATCTAGTAATACTTATCTAGTATTACTGTCCTGCCCTACTCTAGTCACTTTCTATTCTATTTCCTGATTTTATTCTGCTCAGAGTATTTGCCATTACCTGAAATGCTCTTACTTGTGTGTTTGTTTGTTGCCTGACCCCTCACTAGTACATAATCTCCATGGGAGCCAAGATCTTGTTGGTCTTGCTCTCTGTTTTAGCCCCAGTGCTAAGTAAAGTTTCTAACACAAAGCAGGAGCTAAGCAACTACTTGTTGTATGAATAATTGACTACTTGAGTCATGGGAAAGATTCTAGAGCAGATTATTAAAATAATTGTTCATGAACAACTAAAAATGTAAGTGATTATTAGCTTATACTAATTTCATTTTATTCTCTGACATGGCCAATAACCTTGAAAATCAGAGATGTATGGTATGCAGAGTATACATATACAAAGGCATTTAACAAGTTGTTTTTTTTTTTTTTTTTAAATATACCCATGCGTTGAGTATGGATAAGCATTGGCTGGAAACTCTTCATATCATTTTTTTAAAACACTGAGTGACTTTAGCCAGAGTCTTTTCATGCCATTCCAGAACACAAGTTCTTAATTTCTTTGGACCTTGAACAGCTTTAAGAATATGATGAAAGCTAAAGATACAGAAAAAATACATATATGCATGTGTGTGTGTGTGCATGTATGCTCAGTCATGTCTGATTCTTTGCAACCTCAGCCTTCCATGCCCCTCTGTCCATGGGATTTTCCAGGCAAGAAAACTGGAGTGTGTTGACATTTCCTTCTCCAGGGGATCTTCCCGACACAGGGATCAAACTCATGGACTCTTGTATCTCCTGCATTGGCAAGTGGGTTCTTTACCAGCTGAGCCACCAGGGAAGCCCACATATATGCATACATTTTGCATAAAATTTACCAAGCTCCTATTGATTCATGGATCCCAGGTTAAGAAATATCATACTAGAATAGTTCTAATGGAAAACTTCCTGTTTTTCTTTCATTGTTCCTTCTTTCTTTCTCTTTTCCTTTCTTTTTCTTTAGCTTAAAACAACAGAAATGTATTTCCTCACCATTCAGGAGCAGAGACGTCTGGAATCATGATATTGATAGGTTTGTTTCTTTCTGCAGATCTGGTTCTTAAATGTTCAACAATTTTATCAATTATTTAGATGAAGAAAGAAAGATGATCTATCATGTTTGGAGATAGTAAAAGACGATAGATATAAATAGTCCTGGAGTGGATTGCCATTTCCTTCTCCAATAAGGTACATTAGAAAGCACAAACAAAAATCTTAAAAGAACAAGGACTAGTTGTGATGGATGACATATAATAGGAAATTTAGAGTTTTAATCAACTGCAAGTTTGACATGGGATAGCATTGATGTGGACAGCAAAAGCAGCTAATCTGATCTTATGTTCCATTAATAGAACAAGGCAGATGATAGCAGAGACTTCTCTGCATGGGTTGCAACATAGTATGAGTATACATAACAGTCTAGGTGCTACCCTTTATGAATATATGGACTAGCATGTTCAAATGCACTTGATAGGCATGGTAAAGAAACATGAAATCAGCTCTTATAGGCAACCACTAATTGAATGGAAATGTTAAGCTGAGAGTAAAGAAGATTCTGGTGGGTGAGAGACTTTGTCTAATGTTTGTTGGTTCCAAATATTTGAGAGGTCTAGAAGTGAAAAAAGTGACATGACTTATTCCATATGACTATAAGTCATAAATCTGGGACCAAAGGTTATAAAATAATATTTAGTTTAATATCAGGAATCACCTTATAAATAACAGAAGCAGTCCAAAGATGGAAGGTATCACCTTAAGCAATAGACGGTATCCATCACATCACTGAATCTATTAAAGCAGAGGTTCCATAGTTAACTGGCAACAATGCTACAGAAGGGACTCAAATGTAAGATAGAAGGTTGGAAACTAGATAACTGGTCTACTTTCTTCTTACTCTAGGAACCAAGAAAGTTAGGTAATTGTGAAGAATGATGCCCCAAAGTCATCTATGTGAACACTACACCCAATTTGTTCAGGAGCAGTGAGAATCTAATAATAACTCTAGGTCAGAGTATTATGGAAACTCATTCTCTTCAAGCCTATTAATCTCCTTATCTTCTTGAGATTTTTTTTACCCAAAGTATATTGGAAATTACCTTTTCTTTTAAACATAGGATATTTTTATAGCACAAATAGAAGAACTGAGTAAGGTAACATGGGGGAAAAACATATGGCAAAACAATGTCTAGTTTTTCCCAAAAGGCAGGCTGCTGACAGTTTGATAGGTTTGTGGAGAGAGAAAGTGCAAGAATAAATTCAATCCTACCACAGCTGTATTAGTTTTGTTAGGTAAAGTTCTGATTACAAATTGCAAAACTTCTTCATGTTTCATGTCTATGACAGGATTATTTAAATATGTCACCCAGCAACAGCAAGCAGATCCAATCAATTGTGGACATTGTAGCAGTCTGGTACATTTACTGCTATGCGGACAAAACTTTCCCAAAATTGTTTTCTAAATGTCATTCACTTAATAAACAAGGATGTGAAGCCACACAAGACACCCACCATTTCTGTAAACCCAGCAAATCTCCAGATAGAAAAGAGGGCACGATTAGTCAGACTGCAAATGGAAGAAGGTAAGGAAGAAAAGGAGGGAGAATAAAAGATGAACATCCATTGATTATCTACTACTTCTATGCTCAGTGATTTCACATATATTATTAACTCTTCTCTACAAACATGAAGCAAAAATAATCATCCCCATTTCAAAAGCAAAGCAGCATACTTAAAGCAATTAAGTCATTTGACCAAGGTCCACGGTTTAGAAATGATTGCAGGAGGATCTGACTCCAAAGACCATAATCTTTTCACTACAGCACACTGCCCGCTACCATGTGTTGAGTTTAAGAATATTTTGAAGGTAAATGCTGAAAGAATGAAAGAATGGACAGCAACAATAACAACTACAAAATGAAAAAAAATGAGGTAGGCAGGTCCAATTTATGGCACCCCACTCCAATATTCCTGCCTGGAAAATCCCATGGACGGAGGAGCCTGGTAGGCTGCAGTCCATGGGGTCGCCAAGAGTCAGACACGACTGAGCAACTTCACTTTCATTTTTCACTTTCATACATTGGAGAAGGAAATGGCAGCCCACTCCAGTGTTCTTGCTTGCAGAATCCCAGGGACGGGGGAAGCTAGTGGGCTGCCGTCTATGGGGTTGCACAGAGTCGGACACGATTGAAGTGACTTAGCAGCAGCAGACAGATTGCATGTGATCCCAAGTTAAAGATCTCAGATGAACAATTTCACAATACACTGGGGGAACATTTCCATTAAACCAGGAGTTACTATTTTCCCTTTGTTAAAAGAAGAGCCAATCCTCCTACTAGACTTGGATGTCTTCCAAGTTGGCCTTCTTTCTTAGTATCAAGGTTGGTACAGTTAATAAGGAGTGTTTCACTCTCTTTAGAGTCAGCATCTATTATCTTCTAGGCTCTGAGCAATTTAGAAGCAGAGATCCTGATAGTTACAACCTTGGTCTACCTCTCTAATGAGACAGATACATATGATTGCCTGCCTTCACTCCAACAATGAGCAGATATTAGTTTGCTTTCCCTAATGTATGAGCCCTCTGCTCCTTGGAAGCATTTGGATTGCTTTGTCTTGCTTCCAACTATTTCTCCTAGCTTCCTTTGCCTATCGATCAAGAGACAAAACAGAAAGGAACAAAGAAATAAGTCACATACATCATTTTTCAATTTTCTTGTGTGAAACCCTGTGACTGCCTCATTTCAATAAGAAGGAAATTAGTTCTATGCCCTTTGAAGTGAGCTCAGTCACTCATAATTTGAAAACAATGCAACTGCGGAGAGACAGAATAGTGCCTAAAAAGGAATGCATGTAAGATGACCTGGGTTCTTTCTAGTCGTAGCTGTACTACTAGCCAACTATGTGACCTTGGACAAGCCACTTAACCTCTCCAGGCTTTGGTTTCTTCATCTGTAAAATTAGAAGATTGGGCTATATGATCCCTAAAGTCCCCCTTTGCTCTTAAATTATATCTTGAACACACACACAAGCATGAATGTAAAGTGACTTCACCATAATGTACAACCTTATATTTTAAAAGAATTACTGACTCATTCTAAGTACAAACCTATAAGCCTATTTCCACTGTTCCATCTCTCTGTTTTTCTAGTTGAATGCATGTTTTATTTTTTTCAATTGGAGTATAATTGTTTTACAATGTTGTGTTAGTTTCTGTGAATCAGCGAATAAGTATGCATATAACCCTCTGTCTTGGATCTCCCTCCTCACCACCATCTCACCTCTATTTTATACATGGTAGTGTACTTATATGTTAAACCTAACTGGAAGATTAGGTTTGAATGCATGTTGGTACATGTGATTCAAATTTAAGTATGATATTTTCAACCTGCCAAAGAGATTGCTGGAGCCTGCAGCCTTGCTACTCTGGTCTAAATGCCTCAGACTGGCTTCAGAAGACCCAAATTTCTTTGGTAGACGATATTGTGTTGATTCTATGGGACAGCCAACAACCATCATTCACTTGACCCCATGCCCCCTCCTAACTCATCTGATAGCTTTTTGTCAATACTGGGTAACTATGTGTCACAGAGAGAGGGTGAGGAACTGGAACTAAATGTTTTTACAAGATGTAAAATTCAGTCTAAAACAAATAATGGGTTAAAAGTTGAAGGAGGCAATGAGTTATAAGTGAGAAATTTATAGCTATCCATAAAGAGCAGTGGGCCAGAAACTGAGTAGATACAGAAATAAAAACCTGGAGAGCATATATACCAATGCTTATGGGGAAAAAAAGAGAGAGCCAAAGTCTAAGCAAGTAACAAAAATTTGATGTGGTCAAATGCCAAATGACACCATGGCTGGTAAAGCTCTGTGCCAGCAATTCAGGCCAAGAGATCCACCATAATAAAAAGTACAGGACAAGGTGGACAGGAAACAGACATGACTCTGACCACCAAAGAAATCAAGCAGATCTAATCCAAGCAGATACTTGCTGCTAAATAATCATTCCAAAGCACAATCTAGGTGCTGGCCTTTGAGTGACAGTGATGCAAGATGGCAGCCACCATGGGCCCTGATGATTAATATACACCATTAAAGTAGACTGTAAACCTAAATACCAAGAAGCACACACTTTTGTAAGATTTGTAACAAAAACTAATATGAATGGAGTTAATAGTTCTGATGGAGTGGTGGACTCAAGAGCCCTATCAGTGCTAGCAAAATGGCAGAATTTATATAGCATAAAAGTTTTCCTGCAAGAGCTTCAGCATCTAATGATGTCTAAAGTGTTAGTCACTCAGTCTTGTCGAACTTTGCAACCCCATGAATTATAGCCCACTAGGCTCCTCTGTGCATGGGATTCACCAGGCAAGAATACTGGAATGGGTTGCCATTCCCTTCTCCAGGGGATCTTCCTGACCCAGGGATCAGACCCAGGTCTCCTGCATTTCCAGCAGATTCTTTACCATCTGAGCCACCAAGGAAGCTCCAATGATGTCTAAAGAAAATATGAAACTCCCTCAGCTACCTGAAGGAAAGTGTGATAGCAATTAATCAAAAAGAAAAACCATAGGCCCTCTCGAACTCCCTCCATTCGATTTAAGTGTCTTCATTTTCCACAATAGTAAATTTTCTAGATATGTCTTGTAGACCTCAAAGTACTAGAAAGGAAGCTCCCATTCAAAGTTTATCTTAAGATAGTGTAAATGATACTAATTTTTTGTCCATTTTAAATATATGAGTTGTGTTATAACAACAACAAAATTGCACATTCAAGCAAGTAGATGTGTGAGGCCATCTGACAAATCTGGGGAGTTAAATTTAACTGGCAGTTAAAGATAAAGACTGACTAGCTACCCATTTCAAGAAGGTTGTGACACGCTGGTTGCAGAAGCCAGCCTCACAATACAGTGAGCCTCAGAAAGAAAGGATATAACCACATTCTCTTCTAACTTTCAAGGGGTGATCCCATCAACAAACAGAAAAGTAGGTACACTAGTCTCAAAGGCCAGATTCCCCTCAAAGGTTTCATAAATTTGTGGGAATAATTGACCCTGGTCCTAACTTGGGTGAGGTAATTTTGTTAAAGATCAAAGAGGAGAATTTCTCTGGTGGTTCAGTGGCAAAGGTTCGATCCCTGGTCATGTAACTAAAATCCCACATGCTGCAGGGCAACTAGAGAGCTTGTGCGCTGCAATGAAGACCCAGCACAGTCAAAATAAAAGCAAAATTTAAAATAAAATTTAAAACTATATATATATCAATGAGGAGCTAGCTAGGCAAGATAAGTCACAGCCTAAGAGATAGCAGCAACTCCCAGAACAGGAGTGGCAATCTGTCTGCAAGGTTGCACCCGCTTCTTACTCTCAGGTTTATGTCATATATTGCTACATAGTCTCAACACTCCTTTTAGATAAGCCTAAGAATCCTACTCAACACAAAGCCCTCGATAGCCACTATTAATTGATTAATCAATGTTTTACACATAAGATTAAATATATTTTCCATTTACATTACGATGAATTGTTAGAGCAACTATAGTCCCAGACTTCATGAAGCCTCAGAGAACTTATTCTGTGTTGACTTTACAATTCCAATTCTCAATGTCACTGTACAGTCCACCAATGCTACCCAGGGCCCTGGGATTAAGGACAAAATCATTTTATGCCTTGTAAGCCTGCTATATAAATTCACAGTGATTGACAGAGCCTACCCAACCATGCCTCTGCCTTGCATTTTGTGGTTAACCCCTCATGACCCGTGACAATGACCTTAATGTAATGTAACACAGAGCCAGCACCACTGCCCTGTTGACCCAGGCAGAGTGGATAGAGTCTTAAAGTAGTCTTACATTTTCTAATAAGTTTAAAGCATAAGAAGAATCTGTTTTTTCCCACCTTTAATTTTGATGAACCTTGATAATGTTTTCCAGTTTAAACTAAAAGCAGACAGGTACTCAGAAAGACGTCATATCACTTTTTTAATCTAAGGGAAAAAAAGGTTATGAATTTTAGTATTCAAAAGCAAGTTTTAAAAGTCAATAATTTGACTAAGAACTATTTGCATCTATAAATGTAAACAGTTTTACTTTAGGGAAAAGAAACTTCTATATCAAAGACTCAGAGCTAGTGTTTCATTTTGTTATTTTGCTCTTAAACAAAGTCCTGAGAGAGAGAGAGAGAGTGTTAGTCGCTCAGTTGTGTCCGACTCTTTGTGACCCCATGGACTCTAGCCCACAGGGCTCCTCTGTCCATGGAATTTCCCAGGCAAGAATATTGGAGTAGGTAGCCATTTCTTTCTCCAGGGGATCTTCCCAACCCAGGGATAGAATCTAAGTCTTCTGCATTGTAGGTGGATTCTTTACTGTCTGAGCCACCAGGGAAGACCAAACAAAGTCTTGTTACTTCTCAAATAGATCCTGAGTGCTAGAAGATTCTCTTTAAAAGTCAATGGTCCCTTTACAATGATGTGTTAGTTTCAGACAAATCATCTATACTCCAATAATATTATTTTTAAAAAGCTAATGGGCCTTACAGATTTAACTCTGTACTAGATTGAATATGATTAAAATATTTTCTAAACAGTATATCAAAAATTAACTAAAGCCTATTCAATTATAAAAGAATTTAAATGCTGTTTTAAATTTCTAGAGTGACTGTAACAGCAATTTAAAAAATCATATAATCTGAAAATCAAGAACTTACATAATTTTTTATTAAGACTTTATGGGGGAGTTTTCTTCTGGGCTCTCTATTCTGTTCTATTAGTCTATGTTTCTATTTTTATGCCACTGTTATACTGTTTTTATTGCTACAGCTCTGAGTATATTTTTAAACCAGGGAGTATGATTTCTCTAGTTTTGCTCTTCTTTTTCAGGATTGCTTTAGCTATTCTTGGGGCTTCCCTGATAGCTCAATTGGTAAAGAATCCATCTGTAATGCGGGAGACCTGAGTTTGATCCCTGGGTTGGGAAGATCCCCTGGGGAAGGGGAAGGCTACCCACTCCAGGATTCTGGCCTGGATCACAGAGTTGGACACAACTGAGTGACTTTCACTTCACTTTGGCTATTCTGAGTTTGTTTGTTTGTTTGTTTGTTTTTTTGTGGTTCTGTATATATTTTAGAATTGCTTTCTCTTTCTGTGAAAAATGCCATTGGAATTTTGATAGAAATTGAATTGAATCTATAGATGCAATCAACTAATATTTGACAAGGGACATAAGAATACTCAATGTGAAAAGTATAATCTCTTCAATGTCAGTTAAGAGAACTGGGTAATCACATGTAAGATAATTAAATCAGACCTGTATCATATACCTTTCACAAAAATTAACTCAAAGCAGATTAAAAATTGAAACATATAACATGAAGCCATAAAACCACTAGGAAAAAACCATAAAGAAAAAGCACCTTGACAACTGGCCTTGGTGATGATTCTTTTTTGATATAAAACCAAAAGTACAAGCAACAAAAACAAAACAAGTAAGGGAGAAAAACATCAAAAAATCTTCTGCAGAGCAAAATAAACAGTCAACAAAACGGAAAAAGTACCTAGAGAGTCGGGGAGAAAATATTTGCAAACCATATAAATCTGAAAAGGAGTTAATGTACAAAACATTTATAAAACTAATACAGTTGATAATTTAAAAATACAATTAAAGATGGGCAGAGAAACAGAATAGACATTTCTCCAAAGAAGACCTACAAATGCCTAAGGCATACATGATAACATGTTCAATGCTACTAATCATCAGTTCAGTTCAGTTGCTCAGTCGTGACCAGCTCTTTGCGACCCCATGAATCGCAGCACGCCAGGCCTCCCTGTCCATCACCAACTCCTGGACTTCACTCAGACTCACGTCCATCGAGTCAGTGATGCCATCCAGCCATCTCATTCTCTGTCGTCCCCTTCTCCTCCTGCCCCCAATCCCTCCCAGCATCAGAGGCTTTTCCAATGAGTCAACTCTTTGCATGAGGTGGCCAAAGTACTGGAGTTTCAGCTTTAGCATCATTCCTTCCAAAGAAATCCCAGGGCTGATCTTCTTCAGAATGGACTGGTTGGATCTCTTTGCAGTCCAAGNTTGTGCTCATCTTTGCATGAAATGTTTCCTCAGTAGCTCTAATTTTCTTGAAGAGATCTCTAGTCTTTCCAGTTCTATTGTTTTCCTCTATTTATTTGCATTGTTCACTGAGGAAGGCTTTCTTATCTCTCCTTGCTATTCTTTGGAACTGTGCATTCAGATGGGTAGTATCTTTCCTTTTCTCCTTTGCCTTTTGCCTCTCTTCTTTTCTCAGCTATTTGTAAAGCCCCCTCAGACAACTATTTTGCCTTTTTGCATTTCTTTTTCTTGCCATATGCTATGTATATTATCAGCTTGGAGATTAAGATGAGAAACTGTGATTCTGTGAGGAAGCTACAGGAGTAGCAGAGCCAACATCTGAATCCAAATCTGGCCCTTTCTACCATGTTACCCTGCTTTGCAGGGCTGCAATGAGAATTCAAATGTGAAAATATTATTCTTTTCTTCTGACAGTTTGGCCTGGATCCTGGTGGGTTTTCTCTCTTACTAAGAAGGGAAGTAGGGAAAGGCATTTTTCAAATGTTAGACATGTCCCAGTTAGTGGGCTTGTGAAACCAAGCCCACTAGAATACGAGTTCCAAAAGGATGTCTTGCTCACTGTCTTGCTCACTGCTCTGAGTCTGTTCTCAACATACTTCCTGATGCATAGTAAATGTACAATAAATGTGAAGGAATACAAAAAGTTGTATACTTCCCACATTCATTCCAAGACGGATCCTGACATAGAGCCATTTTTCACACCAACCATTCAATTACCAGGTAACTGACACTAATTACTAGCTCTATTGGCCACTGTCTAATTTAATTAAAGAGGATTATTGGCTCTCCTGAAACTCCTGTCATCCTCCCATTGTCTAAGTCATGGGGATTCAATAAGCCTTCTTATTAGTGTGTTCACAAGAGAAATTAAGTGAATCAGTTTAATGATCCACCTTAGTGACTTATGACACTGAAAACAGGTGTGGGGAAATGCAACTAAGCCCATGCATGCCAGCAACTAAGACCTGATGCAGCCAAAAATTAATACAAAGAAATAAATTTTAAACAACAACATAGAATAATCAAAATCCATAAGACTTTCTGGCAGTGATATAGTAGAAAGAACAAAGGCCTGGATTTGAGTCATGAATCAAATTAGCCTCTCACCTCCAGTTATCTCAGCTTTAAATGAAGGCATGTGATTATATAATCAGAAATATATATTTGGTCTTCTGGAACAAAGCTCCTAAATCTTTTGGAATTTCCTGTAATGAGAGCAAGAAAGAGACTATTTGTTATGTTAATGAGGTGACTTTCGGTCCTCACTCTAGGATGGGGCTGATTGCCAACAGAGCCAACCATTGGATTAGAGATTTGGACTTTTCAGTCCCATCCCCCAACCTCCAGGAAGAGGAGAGGGGTTTGAGATTGAGATCAATCAGCAGTACTGAATCAATCTTGCCTGTGTAATGAAGGCCTCCATAAAAATCCCAAGAAGACTGGATTCAGAGAGCTTCCAGGTTGGTGACCATGTGGAGATGTGAGGAGAATGGCATGTTCAAAGCACTGTGCCCTTCCCCCATGCTGTCCTCTGGCTGTTCCTGAGTTATATCCTTTTGTAATAAACCTGTGATCTAGTAGGTAGAGTGCTTCTTGGAGTTCTGTGCTGCTGCTGCTGCTGCTGCCCAAGTCGCCTCAGTCGTATCCGACTCTGTGCGACCCCATAGACGGAAGCCCACCAGGCTCCCCCGTCCCTGGGATTCTCCAAGCAAGAACACTGGAGTGGGTTGCCATCTCCTTCTCCAATGCATGAAGGTGAAAAGTGAAAGGGAAGTCGCTCAGTTGTGTCCAACTCTTAGCAACCCCATGGACTGCAGCCCACCAGGCTCCTCTATCCATGGGATTTTCCAGGCAAGAGCAGTGGAGTGGGGTGCCATTGCCTTCTCCGTTGAGTTCTGTGAGCCACTCTCAAAAGTTAATTGGACACAAAGGGAGAGTCATGTAAACCACTGATTAATAAACTGTGGGTCAGGGACACAGGTGACAACCTGGGTTTTCAACTCTTGTCTAAGTTGTGGAGGATCCCAGTGTGAACCCCTAACTGTGGAATCTCTTGCTATCTCCAAGTTCAGTTCAGTCACTCAGTTGTGTCCGACTCTTTGCAACCTCATGGACTGCAGCACACCAGGCTTTGCTGTCCATCACCAACTCCCAGAACTTGCTCAAACTCATGTCCATTAAGTTGGTGATGCCATCCAACCATCTCATTCTCCGTTGTCCCCTTTTCTTCCTCCCCTCAATGTTTTCCAGCATCCAGGTCTTTTCTAATGAGTCAGGTCTTCGCATCAGGTGGCCAAAGTATTGGAGTTTCAGTTTCAGCATCAGTCCTTTCAGTGAATATTCAGGACTGATTTCCTTTAGGATGGACTGGTTGGATCTCCTTGCAGTCCAAGGGACTCAAAGTACAGAGTGTCAGACTTCAGTTGAATGCTAGATCACCCAGCTGGTATCCTGAGAATTGCTTGGTTGTATGGGGGAAATTCCACACACACAATTGGAATTGGGTTCAGAATTCAAAATAGGGCAGTATTTTCTCCTTATTTTCTTCTTACTTCTCTGAACTTCCTTTTATTTCAGTCGTTAAGTCTTCTTCTTTTGCTTTCTCCTTAACCTTTGGTAGATTCCATCCCCAGCCTTCTTTCTTCCCCTACACCCTCTCATTGGAAAGTGTTGCCGTTGTTCAGTCTCAAGTCATGCCCCACTCTTTGTGACCCTATGGATTGCAGCGAGACAGGCTTCCTTGTCCTTCACTATCTCCCAGAGTTTGCCCAGACTCATGTCCATTGAGTTGGTGTCCAACCATTTCACCCTCTGTCACTCCCTTCTCCTCCTGCCCTCAATCTTTCCCAGCTCAGAGTCTTCCAGTGAATTGGCTCTTCACACCAGGTGGCCAAAGTATTGGAGCTTCAGCTTCAGCATCAGTCTTTCTAATGAATATTCAGAGTTGATTTCCTTTAGAATTGACTAGTTTGATCTCCTTGCAGTCCAAGGGACTCTCAAGAGTCTTCTCCAGCACCACAGTTCGAAAGCATCAATTCTTTGGTACTCAGCCTTCTTTATGGTCCAACTCTCACATCCATACATGGCTACTGGAGAAACCATGTGTGTGTGAGTTGCTCAGTCGTGTCTGACTCTTTGTGACCCCATGGACTGTAGTCAGCCATGGGATCTCCCAGGCAAGAATACTGGAGTGGGTTGCCATTTCCTTCTCCAGGGGATCTTCTCCACCCAGGGATCGAACCTGGGTCTTCTACATTGTAGACAGATTCTTTATCATCTGAACCACCAGGAAAGCCCAGATAAACCATAGCTTTGACTATACAGACCTTTGAAGGCAAAGTGATGTCTCTCCTTTTAAATATTCTGTCTAGGTTTGTCACAGCTTTCCTTCCAAAGAGCAAGCATCTTTTAATTTCTTTGCTGCAGTCATCATCCGCAGTCATTTCGGAACCCAAAAAAATAAAATTTGTCACTGTTTCCACTTTTTCCCTTTCTGTTTGCCATGAAATGATGGAACTGAAGCCATGATCTGTTTTTTGAATGTTGAGTTTTAACTCAGCTTTTTCACTCTCCTCTTTCACCCTCAAGAGGCTCTTTAGTTCCTCTTCATTTTCTGTCATTAGAGTGGTATCATCTACATACCTGAGGTTGTTGATTGTTCTCCCAGCAATCTTGATTCCAGCTTGTAATTCATCCAGCCTGGCATTTCACATGATGTACTCTGCATATAAGTTAAATAAGCAAGGTGACAATATATGGCCTTGATGTACTCCTTTCCCAATTTGAGACCAGTCTGTGATTCCATGTCCGGTTCTAACTGTTGCTTCTTGACCTGCATACAGGTTTCCTAGGAGGAAGTCTCATTCATTCTTGGATCTAATCGATACCTATATGAGGTGATTCCAAGATTTATTATCAGTCCTGTCTTCAATATTAAAAAAAAAAAAAACTTTAAAAAGAACTTTGGGTCATGCCTCCATTTTTGACCAATCAACTGTACTTGACTGGTGGTGTCTATGAACAGAACAACCATTAGCATCACAGAGGTGGAGTAGGCAAAGGAGGTTTATTGGGGGAAGTCTAGAGTAGAGTGCTGGACAGACAACACTTACAGCTACCAGTTGAGGACCTTCTGATTTGAATACTCCTATCGGTATTTCCTCATCTTCCCCTTGAAACCTGAATATCCTCCTGTTCTTCTAACCTCAGTGAATGGAGCCACCATTCACCAAGTCACCCCAGAAACAGCTCTGAGTGTCATTCTAGAATTCTCCTTCTCTATCGCCAATCCCAGTACCTCTAATCACTCACCAACTCTGATTCTACCTTCTGAATATTTCACTTCTCCATCCTACTGCCACTTTCTGAGCTCAGGCCCTCCTCCTCCATCTGACCTACTACAATAATTTCTTAATTGGTCGATGCTCCTAGTCTTGCCCCCTACACTTTTAACTCTCCTTATTGATAGCCTTTGTTTTCCTGAATGAAATAGATTATTTTCTGATTATATTAAAAGTATATGGGGACTTGATGGTTACTTACTTACTCCAGTGGTTAAGACTTTATCTTCCAGTATAAGAGTTACGGGTTCGATTCTTGATTAGCGAATTAAAATCTCACATGCTTCTCAGCCAAAAAAACAAAACATAAAAAAGAGGCAATATTGTAACAAATTCAATAAAAACTTTAGAAATGGTCCACATTAAAAAAAAAAAAACTTTAAAAAATGTTTTTAAAGTATGATCATTTAAAGTACCAGTCAATACAGAATAATGTACACATTGCCTGAAATTTGACTGCCATAAGATAACTATGCTATTATGTTGGTAATCATTATTTTTTGCATTTCTTTATTCTAAAATCACTGCAGATGGTGACTGCAGCCATGAAATTAAAAGACGCTTACTCCGTGGAAGGAAAGTTATGACCAGCCTAGACAGCATTTTGAAAAGCAGAGACATTACTTTGCCAACAAAGGTCTGTCTAGTCAAGGCTATGGTTTTTCCAGTGATCATGTATGGATGTGAGAGTTGGACTGTGAAGAAAGCTGAGCACCAAAGAATTGATGCTTTTGAACTGTGGTGTTGGAGAAGACTCTTGAGAGTCCCTTGGACTGCAAGGAGATCCAACCAGTCCATTCTAAGGAGATCAGTCCTGGGTGTTCTTTGCAAGGAGTGATGCTAAAGGTGAAACTCCAGTACTTTGGCCACCTGATGCAAAGAGTTGACCCTGTTTGAGAAAGACCCTGATGCTGGGAGGGATTGGGGGCAGGAGGAAAAGGGGACAACAGAGGATGAAATGGCTGGATGGCATCACTGACTCGATGAATGTAAGTTTGAGTGAACTCCAGGAGTTGGTGATGGACAGGGAGGCCTGGTGTGCTGCGATTCATGGGGTCGCAAAGAGTCGGACATGACTGAACGACTGAACTGAACTGATTCATTTAAATATATATTCAATACTTTTCATCTATGAGATGTATATCACTTGTGAGATATATATGTCACAGGCCACATCCTGCCTTGAACACTATGCTTTATAAACAGGGAATTGTTTATAGTCTCCTGGCACATACCATGTTGTTCCAGCTCTCTGTCTTTGTGCCCTAAACCCTAAACCCTGCGCTAGTTTCCTAGGGCTAAAGTTACAAAGCCCCACAAACTGGGTGCCTTGAAAGAATAGAAATTTATTCTCTTCTAGTCCTGAAAGATGGAAGTCTTAAATCAAGGTGTTGGAAGGGCCATCATTCTTCCAAAACCTCTAGGAGAGAATCTTTCCTGGCCTCTTTCAGCTCCTGGGTGGCCCCAGGCTTTCCTCGGTTGTACAGCATAATGCAGTCATTGTCTTTGCCTTCATCTGTCTGTCTTCCCCTGTGTCTGTGTCCATCTCCATGTCCTCACATGGTATTTACCCTGTGTGTCTTGTCAATGTGTCCAAATTTCCTTCCTTTCAAGAGGCTCCCTTACTCTAGCATGACCTCATCTTAACTAAGTACAGCTACAATGACTGTTTCCAAATAAGATCATACTCTGAAGCACTGGGGGTTAGGACTTTAATGTTTCTCTTCAGTTCAGTTCAGTCGCTCAGTCGTGTCCGACTCTTTGCGACCCCATGAACTGCAGCACGCCNAGCCATCTCATTCTCTGTCGTCCCCTTCTCCTCCTGCCCCCAATCCCTCCCAGCATCAGAGTCTTTTCCAATGAGTCAACTCTTCACATCAGGGAACTGAAATTTCATTCCATGGGCAGTGGGAGGATTCGAAGCAGGGGCATCATGATTACATTAATGGAGTTGGTGGGGAAAGCTTTTATGTTTTGTTTTGTATTTTTAGTCACACTGTGTGATTTACAGGATCTTAGTTCCCTAAGCAGGATTGAACCCATGCTGTTGGCAGTGAAAGCACGGAGTCCTAAATATTGGACCACCAAGGAGTTCTCTAAATCAATGTTTTTCTTTTAATTTATTTTTTACAATTTTTTCATTGGCAGCACCAGGCAGCATGTGGGATCTTCTCAGACCAGGGATGGAAACCATGCCCCCTGCCGTGTAAGTTCAGAGTTTTAACTACTGAACTACCAGGGAAGTCCAATTTATGATTTTTAAAAGATTGGTTTGGCAGCTTTAAGAAGACTGAATTTCAGGGAGGAAGATGGGGAGCAGAGCCACCAGCCAGGAGGCTGTTGAATGGAGCAGTCAAGAGAGCAAGGTGCCCTGGGTAGCAGAGGGACTGGGGCGCTGTGGCCACCACACCACAGATGAAATGCTGTCTCCACCACCTGTTGAGGTGGGACCTCCAACAAGTCTCTTCACCTGTATGAGCCTGTCTCCGCATCCACAAAGTGGAGATAATAAGGTATCTACTTCCAAAGGGGACTGGATCAACTAGATAATGTCGTAAAGCTCTTGACACAGGGCTTGGCAGAGAGCAAGCTCTCAGCAAATAATAGCTGTTATTTTTCTTCACTTTACAAAATGACTCCTTTAAATAGTGAAAACCCTTCAGGAATCTTTTAAAGGTTTTTTTTTTTTTTTTTTTAATACAGAAGAATAAGAAGAAAATGAAAGTTGCTTACATCGCACCCTTTATAATGATTAAAAGACAAAGTAGAAATTGCAGCCCCTTCTCCTCCAGTCCCACCCTCTATTACTTAAAATGCCTCCAAGAGAATTTTTTGTGATATTTTGCCATGATTTTCCACTTATCTAGGTGTGTCTATACACACATTTTCATATGAAAGCGAAAGCATGCCATCCATGTTGGTCTGGAATGTGTTATGGGAGGTTATGTCATGGAGAATATCCTTGGTCAGCTCATTCAGCTCAAGTGTGTTCTTGTTTTCATGGCTACGTAGTACTTCACAGTATAAATATGCCAACATTTAATTATCCAGTCTCTTGTAGATGGACATTTAGGTCATAATCCTCACAGATCTTGAGTGTGATATTATGCAAGAAATCTTTTGCTTCTATGTTCAGTAAATACATGTCAAGCACCTACCTGTAAGGCAGGGTAGGTGGGAAAGAGCTGATGCATTAAAGATGGTTCAGAAGATTTTGTTTAAATTTACAAGACACCCTAAGCCATATGATCAGTAGATCTGGTAGAGCTTTCTTCCTGTTTGTATGAACTCATTGTCAATATCATGATTAGTTCAGTCCCTGGCCCACCTGGGCCCTAGACCCACTGCTGAAAGGAGAACCTGCTTCTCATGGATGTGGGGGGTTAGAGAGGAGAGATGGCAGGCTTCCCAGGTGGTGCTAGTGATAAAGAATGCACCTGCCAGAGCAAGAGACAAAGAAGATGTGGGTTTGATCCCTGGGTCAGGAAGATCCCCTGGAGGAGGGCATGGCAACACACTCCAGTATTCTTGCCTGGNGGTTAGAGAGGAGAGATGGCAGGCTTCCCAGGTGGTGCTAGTGATAAAGAATGCACCTGCCAGAGCAAGAGACAAAGAAGATGTGGGTTTGATCCCTGGGTCAGGAAGATCCCCTGGAGGAGGGCATGGCAACACACTCCAGTATTCTTGCCTGGGAAACCCCATGGACAGAGAAGCCTGATGGGCTACAGTTCATAGGGTTGTACATAGTTGAACAGACCTGAAGTGACTTAGCATGCACGAATGGTGGAGAAATGGCATTTTCCATCTTGCCTCAGTGATTTTCAGTCCTATGGAACAAGGTAAAACCAGCCCCCTCTCCCTAGTCATAGCTTTCCTTGGCATGTGACCTCCACTCCCCCCTCCGCCCGATCATCACATGCTCACTCCCTTGACATTAATGTGTTGTGTCTATTGGAAAAGGAGCCAGAAAGCTCAGAGTCCCATGGGGTGGAATACCCCTCCCCTCCTTGAACTGCTTATTTCTGAACCAAAATGTTCAAGTGATCAGACTTAGTACCCCTCCCCCATACACTCATCTGTCTCCTTTTCTGAAGAGTGAGCTTTTCCTAGCTCTCTGTGGAAAAATATGGTATTAAGTGGTACAAATTACTAGATATAAAATGTATACAATACAAGGATGTTATAAAAAGATGTGATTTACATATACACAATTAAATATTATTCAACCATGAGAAAGAAGGAAATCTCTCCATCTGTGATAGCATGATGGAACTTGAGGGCATTATGCTAAGTGACATAACTAAGAAAGAAAAAGAGAAATACTGTGTGATCTCACTCATATGTAGAGTCTAAAACTGTCAGGCTCATAGAAACAGAGGGTAGAATGGAGGTTACCAGGGCCTGAAGGTGGGGAAATTAAGGAGATGTTGGTCAAATGGTACAGACTTGCAGGTAGATGAGGAATAAGTTTTGGAGATCTAATGCAGAACATTGAAATTATGGTTAGCAATATTGTATTATAAACCTTAAAGTTGTTAAATGACTAGATACTAAATGCTCTAACCATAAAATGAAGTAATAGTTATGTAACATAATGGTGGTATTGGCTAACACTAAGGTGGTAATTGTACTGCAATATATAAATGTGTCATATCAACATATTATAACCTTAAACTTATACAGTGTTATAGGTTAATTATATCTCAATTTAAAAAATACTTCTTTGTTTTAAAGCAATTTTAGGTTCACAGCAAAACTGGGGGGAGGGCACATGTATACACACACACACATCCACACACCCAAAGACGTTATATACTCCCTGACCTCACAATTGCATAGCCTCCCCCAGTATCAACACCCTGTCACCAGAGTGCTACATTTGTTACAACTGATGAACCCACATCAGTACATCCTTATCACTCAAAGTAAGGTACATTAGGGCTCACTCTTGGTGTTTTATAATTTGTGGACTTGGACAAATGTATCTCTCTACTTGGACATGTATCTATCATTATGGAATCATACCTAGTATATTCACTGTCCTAAAATTCACCTGAAGTGAAGTGAAGTGAAGTGAATTGAAGTCGCTCAGTCATGTCCGACTCTTTATGACCCCATAGACTGGAGCGTTACCAGGCTCCTCTGTCCATGGGATTTTCCAGGCAACAGTACTGGAGTGGATTGCCATTTCCTTCTCCAGGGGATCTTCCCGACCCAGGGCTCAAACCCAGGTCTCCCACGTTGTAGACAGATGCTTTACCGTCTGAGCTACCAGGGAAGGCTCCACCTATTCATCCCTCCTCCCCATCTCCCAGTCCCTGGCAGCTACTGATTTTTTAACTATCTCCATAGTTTTGCCTTTTCCAGAATGTCACATTTAGAATTATATAGTATGTAGACTTTTCAGATTGGCTTCTTTCACTTAGTAATGTGCATTTAAAGTTCCTCCATGTCTTTTCATGGCTTCATTGCTCATGTTTTTTTAGTGCTGAATAATATTGTCAGTGTCTGGGTGTACCCCAGTTTATTTGCCCATTGTCCTACTGAAGGCCATGTTGGTTGCTTTTCCTTGTCCTTGTCTCCTTGTGTTAGTCACTCAGTTACGTCTGACTCTTTGTGACCCCAGGGACTGTAGCCCGCCAGGCTCCTCTGTTCATGGGATTCTCCAGGCAAGAATACTGGAGTGGGTTGCCATGCCCTCTTCCCGGGGATCTTCCAACCCAGGGATCAAAGCCAAGTCTCCTGAATTGCAGGCAGATTCTTTACTTTCTGAGCCACCAGACTCAGAAGTTTTTTAAGTTTTATCAATTATGAATAAAGCTGACACAAACATCCATGTTCAGGTTTGCTTATTTTTTTGTGGACTGAAATTTTCGGAACTTATGTATTTTTAAATAGAAAATAGTTGAAAGACTAGAGTATTTAACAAATACATTGCTATTTTATGCTTATTGCAATAATTAAATTTAAAACTATCACAATTTAGACTTTTCAAAGTTAAATTCCTCTATTAAGCCTTCTATTCTAGAAAAAATACAGAGCTGAGATTTTCCAGATTTGGATGTTTAGTAACCTCAGCTATTCAAAGCAAACAAGAACCCCAAAATAAGAGAAACTATGAAATAGCTAAGAAGTAAGAAGTGCATAGTTCATAGGTCTTGTCAATAATGTTTTCACTGGCCACAGAAAAGGGGTAAAATTTTACAAAACACCCCCCCACCCCTCCCAGGGAAAAGGAATAGTTGATTGATTAGCTTAGATAGCAAAATCCAGCCCCACTGCAGCAAAACAGAGAAGAATAGGAAGGGAGGAGAGAGATCAGTGAAAAACAATGGAAAGAATATCAAAGAGGAAAGAAGATCCATGTTATAAAACACGAGACTAGCAACAGAACTCTGACATCTGTGAGCAGAGACAGCAGATCACAAGGAAGGAGACAAGAAGTGTGTGCAAGTGACCTGGGGGCTTAAAGACAAAGGGGAAAATCAGCCCTCACTAACAACTAAGAGAATCGGTCAGTCGGGGAGTGAGAAAGAGAAAGGGAGGGAGGCAGGAAGAGAAGGAGGAAGAGCAGAGAAACAGGGGAGGATGGAGGGAGAAAGTAGAGAAGAGGAAAGAAGGGAGGGAAGGAGAGAGGAAGGAACAAAAGAGGGAGGGAGGGAGGAAGGGAGAAAGAGAAGAAGAAAGAAGAAAAGAAAGACGTGACCATAGGTTCAAACTGTACTCCAAACCTTAATAGTTTCTAAAGGTTTAGCTTCCAAAGTAAAAGAAATGACATATATAAAAACCCTGAATTAATCTGATTCAAGAAAAACTCTTTACAAAAGCAGTGACGCTCACAGTATATTTTAGTAAGATTTCCACTATAAATAATCTTTAAAAAAAATGCTTGAGGGATAGAGAAAAAATCACAAACTCAAGACATTTAATAACCAGAGCCTGGAAGACAACTGAATAATTAGCCTACACAGAAAACCCCCAAGCTGTCAAATGTTCTTTGAAGTAATGCTAATGGGTAAATATGGATGGCACTTTGTGGAGTTGTTGACTGATATTAGCAACAGTACACTATAGTGTTTAAGCTTGAGGGTTCTGGAGCCAGACAGTCTGGGTCAAATTGTGGCTCTGCCACTTACTCAGCTCTTCTTTGGTTACCTCATACTAAGTTATGGCTTAAGTAAATTTTTTAATTGCTCGGTGCTTCAGTTTCTTCATCTGTAAAATGTAGATAAATATTACCTATTTCATAGAGTGGCTGAAGGAATTAAATGAGATGAGACAGAAAAAGGATTAGCACCTTGCCCAGCATATAACAAACATTCAATAAATGTTAACAATTTTTATCATAACACATCATTTGGGCAAATCAAATAACCTGCCCACCTTTAGTTTTTCCTGCTACCCACTGCCATTGTACCAATTTTCTTAAAACTAACCTGCTAAAAAGTTTGATGACACTCTGTTGTATATAACAAATAAAGTCTACATTTCTTGTCTTGAAATACAAGACAATTAAGGTTCTCCTACAACTTGGTAACTAATACTAATTATGTATTGGGCTACCCAAAATGGACAGGTGATGTTGGAGAATTCTGAAAAAATGTGGTCCCCTGGAGAAAGGAATGGCAAACCACTTCAGCATTCTTGCCTTGAGAACCTCATGAACAATATGAAGAGACAAAAAGATATGACACTGAAAGATGAACTCCCCAGGTCAGTAGGTGCTCAATATGTTACTGGAGAAGAGTGGAGAAATAGCTCCAGGAAGAATGAATATGCTGAGCCAAAGTGAAAACGATGCCCAATTGTGGATGTGACTAGTGATGGAAGTAAAGTTCGATGCTATAAAGAACAATATTGCATAGGAACCTGGAATGTTAGGTCCATGAATCAAGGTAAATTGGAAGTGGTCAAACAGGAGATGACAAGAGTGAACATTGACATTTAAGGAATTAATGAACTAAAACACTTGGGAATGGGTGAATTTAATTCAAATGACTATTATATCTACTACTGTGGGCAAGAATCCCTAGAAGAAATGGAGTAGCCCTCATAGTCAACAAAAGAGTCCAAAATGCAATACTTGGGTGCAACCTCATTGACATTTAAGGAATTAATTAACTAAAACACTTGGGAATGGGTGAATTTAATTCAAATGACTATTATATCTACTACTGTGGGCAAGAATCCCTAGAAGAAATGGAGTAGCCCTCATAGTCAACAAAAGAGTCCAAAATGCAATACTTGGGTGCAACCTCAAAAATGAAAGAATGATCTAACAAATAAAGGTTCCGTTTGATAAGTTATAGTGTCATTAGGTTCAGATATACGGAGTTGGTGATTACGTGAAGAAGCTGAAGTTGAATGGTTCTGTGAAGACCTACATGACCTAGTAGAATGAACACCAACAAATAATGTCCTTTTCATCATAGGGGACTGGAATGCAAAAGTAGGAAGTCAAGAGATAACCTGGAGAAACAGACATGTTTGGAGTACAAAATGAAGCAGGGCAAAGGCTAACAGAGTTTTGCCAAGAGAATGCACTGGTCATGGCAAACACACTCTTATGGGTCACAAAGAGTCGAACACGGCTGAGCAACTGAACAACAACAACAGGTTATGTATTAGTATTATCATCCCCATTTCATAGAGTAGGAAACTGAGGCTTATTCTGTTAAGAGAAAATATTGCCCTGTGAAACTGTCTTACAACTTTACTCTGGCTCAGCAACCTATCACAAACCTTAAAGTTAAATGTGGACAGTAACTTTATTTTTGTCCCCAAATACTACTCTTTCCTTTCAGTCCACAGTAACATCAAGTCATGGAGATGAAGATGGAAAAAAGTCTAAAGATCCAAGTAATTCTTTTTTAAAATTAATTATGTTAATTGGAGAATAATTACATATTGTGATGGTTTTGGCCATACATCAACATGAAAGGGCCACAGGTATACATATGCCCCCCCATCCTGAACCCCCTTCCCTCCTCCCGTTCCACCCTATCCCTCTGAGTTGTCCCAGAGCACGGCTTTAGGTGCCCTGCTTCACGCATTGAATAGATGGCCATGCAGGATCTCTAGTTGCAGCACTTGGAATCTAGTTCCCTGACCAGGGACCAAACCTAGGCCCCCTGTATCGGGAGCTCCGAGTCTTAGCCATTGGACCACTNTTCCCCATCCTGAACCCCCTTCCCCCCTCCCTCCCCACCATCTATCCCTCTAGGTTGTCCCAGAGCACTGGCTTTGAGTGCCCTGCTTCATGTATCGAACTTGGACTGGTCATCTATTTTACATATAGTAATGTGCATGTTTCATTGCTATTCTCTCAAATCATCCCACCCTCGCCTTCTCCCACTGAGTCCAAAAGTCTTTTCTTTACATCTGTGTCCCCTTTGCTGCTCTGCATGTAGGATCATTGATACTGTCTTTCTAAATTCCATAAATATGCCTTAATATACAGTATTTGTCTTTCTCTTTCTGACTTACTTCACCCTGTATAATAGGCTTTAGTTTCATCCACCTCATTAGAACTGACTCAAATGCATTCTTTTTTAAGACTGAGTAATATTCCATTGTGTATATGTACCACAACTTCCTTATTCATTCATCTGCCAATGGGCATCTAGATTGCGTCCATGTCCTACCTCTTGTAAATAGTGGTACAATGAACATTGGAGTACATGTGTCTTTTTCAATTTTGGTTTCCTCAGGGTATATGCCTAGGAGTGAGATTGCTGAATCATATGGAATTTCTATCTCCAGTTTTTTAAGTAATTTTCACACTGTTCTCCATAGTGGCTGTACCACTTTGCATTCCCACCAACAGTTTCTCCACCCCCTCTCCAACATTTGTTGTTTGTAGACTTTTTGATGATGGCCATTCTGACTGGTATGAGATTATACTTCATTGTGGTTTTGATTTGCATTTCTCTAACAATGAGTGATGTTGAGCATCTTTTCCTGTGTTTATTTTAGCTATCTCTGTGTCTTATTTGGAGAAATGTCTGTTTACATCTTTTTCCCACTTTTTGATTCAGTTCAGTTCAGTCGCTCAGTCATGTCCGACTCTGATTAGATTGTTCATTTTTCTGGTACTGAGCTGCATGAGCTGCTTGTATATTTTGGAGATTAATTCCTTGTCAGTTGTTTCATTTGCTATTATTTTCTCCCATTCTGAGGGCTGTCTTGTCACCTTGCTTATAGTTTCCTTCATGTGCAAAAGCTTTTAAGTTTAATTAGGTCTCTTTTTTATTTTTTGTTTTTATTTCCTACTTTGGGATGTGGGTCATAGAGGATCATGCTGTGATTTATGTTAAAGACACAAGTAATTCTATATTTTTTATTATCTGTTTTCTTTGGTAGGAAGCAGGAAAATTTTTTTCAAAATGGATCATGAACTTAAATGTAAACCGTAAAACTTTGAGAAAAAAAATTAAGGTCAAAATGTTTGGGTCCTAGGGATAGACAGACTTCTTAGAATTGACATCAGCTTTATGCTTCTATATATCTATTAAGATAAAGAAAGAGAACAGTTCGAGGTCAAGAAAGCAGAGTGTGTGGCAAGGAAATGGAAAGGGAGACTAGATAAAAACAAAAAGGAAAAGGAGGAAGGAGAAAGGGAGGGGGGAAATGCTTCAATTATTGTCTGATCTACATTTTCCCTCTGTCTCTCTTTTTTAATAAGAAACAGGCAAATTGAAACAAGTGTGGACCCATAACAGTATCTTTCACAAGAGGGCACTGGTACACAGGATGACAAGATTAATATGAGTGAATGTATCTCAGAGCAACAGAAAAAAGGTAATCTCCTCACTGTCTGGTGCTTGCTAGGGAAGGATTCTGTTTATGCTCCAGGGCACTTGAAGACTAAAAAGACTTGTTTGTCACTATAGAGATGAAGGCCAGATCTTTTTAGCCACACACCTCCCCCCCCAAAAAACCCATAAATACTGCATCACCCAAAAAGCTGAGCACCCTAAACTATTAGGTGAAATGGCTGATATTTTTAAACAATTTAACAAAACTATTTCTTTTATTTCTGTTTTTTACATGAGGCAAGAGTTTCACAGATATCTAAGCAAACCCATGAAAATTGTATTCACTGCTAGAGCTAATTGAGGTCCTTTCTGAGAATTTTTTTAACGTATAATAGGCCTGTAAAAAATATTCATGCTTGTTTTCTTAACCCTGTTCCTTCCTGATGCTGAAAGGCTGCTGGAGAGACCATCAGCTGGGTCTGAGTGAGAGTCTAAACTAGTCAACAACTCTGATGGAAAACAAACACCACATCTAAGTTGCAAAACTCTCAAAAACATAATTCTGCCCGTGAAACTGCAAATGATCTTAACAGAAAGAAGGGAAGATTGTAGTGCCTAAATGAGCTAAGCAATGCCTTCCACAAATAGCTTTCTGATGAATTACTTTCGAAGGCCATTTTCTAAATGGGGAGAAAGGAGAGGCAACTTACACATTTGAGGCATTAATAATATTCTGCAAAATACAGTTTCCATCCATGAGTACCGTGTGATTATACATTTCCAGTTAGTAAGACATATCCAGGGATTCACTAAGATAAGCAAAGGGTAAAATGTTTGTCTCACAGGAAATAGATATAATAAAGAACAGTAGAGATAGGTTTAACAATTTTCATAGTGCTTTCATCCATATTATTTAATTTGACCCACATGAGAAGCCTTAAGGAATAAATTATTAATTTTTCCATTTTATAAAAGAGTAAAAGAGAGGTAAGAAAAAATAATTGACCTGAGTCACACTGCTCACAGATGGTGGCCCAGGAACTAGAAGCCATGGCTTCTTTTATTTCTGCCTCCTTTTTTTTCTGGTAAATGCATATTAAATATTTACTGATTACTGTTGACTTGATTCCTCCAAAAATACTTTTTAATTTTTTTTACTTGAAGGATAATTGCTTTACGGAATTCTGTGGTTTTCTGTCATACATCAACAAGAATCAGCCATAGGTAAACCCATGTCTCCTCCCTCCCGAGCCTCCCTCCAAGCTCCCTTCCCATCCTACCCTTCTAGACTGTTACAGAGCCCCATTTGGGTTCCCTGAGTCATAGAGCAAATTCCTGTTGGCTATCTATTTTGCATATGGTATTGTAAATTTTCATGTTACTCTCTCCATATACCTCACCCTCTCCTTCCTCCCCTCCCCCCATGTCTATAGGTCTGTTCTCCTTCCTCCCCTCCCCCTGTGTCTATAGGTCTGTTCTCTATGTCTGTTTTTCCACTGCTGCCCTCAAAATTAATTCATCAGTACCATCTTTTTAAATTCCATATGTATGCATCAGTATACAATATTTATATTTCTCTTTCTGACTTAACTTCATTCTGTATAATAGGCTCTAGGTTCATCCATCTCATTAGAACTGACTCAAATGTGTTCCTTTTTATAGCTGAGTAGTATTCCACTATACATATGTATCATAGTTTCTTTATCCATTTATCTGTTAATGGACATCCAGGTTGTTTCCATGTTCTATCTATTGTAAACAGGCTGCAATGAACATTGTGTCTTTTTCAATTTTGGTTATCTCAGGGTATATTCCTAGGAGTGGGATTGCTAGGTCATATGGCAGTTCTATTTCCAGTTTTTAAAGTAATCTTCACAGTGTTCTCCATAGTGGCTGTACCAGTTTGCATTCCCACCAACAGTGTAAGAGGGTACCCTTTGCTCCACACTCTCTCTAGCATTTATTGTTTGTAGACTTTTTGATGATGGTCGTTCTGACTGGTTTGAAGTGGTATTTCATTGCAGTTTTGATTTGCATTTCTCTAACAACGAGTGATGTTGAGCATATTTTCATGTGTTTGTTAGCCATCTGTCTTCGGAGAAATGTCTTTTTAGGTCTTTTCCCCATTTTTTGATTGGGTTGTTTGTTTTTCTGGTACTGACTTGTATGAGCTGCTTGTATATTTTGGAAATTAATCCTTTGTCAGTTGTTTCATTTGCTATTATTTTCTTCTATTCTGAGGGCTGTCTTTTAACCTTGTTTTTAGTTTCCTTTGCTGTGCAAAAGCTTTTCAGTTTAATTAGGTCCCACTTGTTAATTTTTTTTTTTATTTCCATTACTGTAGGAGGTGGGACATAGAGGATTTTGCTTTGATTTATATCATTGAGTGTTCTGCCTACGTTTTCCTCTAAGAGTTTTATAGTTTCTGGTCTTACATTTAGGTCTTTAATCCATTTTGACTTTATCTTTGTGTATGGCATTAGGAAGTGTTCTAATTTCATTCTTTTGCATGTAGCTGTCCAGTTATCCCAGCACCACTTATTGAAGAGGCTATCTTTGCCCCGTTGTATATTCTTGCCTCCTTTTTAAAAAATAAGGAACCCATAGGTACATGGGTTTGTCTTTGGGCTCTCTATCTTGTTCCATTGGTCTATATTTCTGTTTTTGTGCCAGTACCATACTGTCTTGATGACTGTAGCTTTGTAGTATAATCTGAAATCAGGAAGCTTGATTTCTCCAGCTCCATTCTTCCTTCTCAAGATTGCTTCAGCTATTCGGGGTCTTTTGTGTTTCCATATGAATTGTGAAATTTTTTGTTCCAGTTCCGTGAAAAAATACAGTTGGCAATTTGATAGGGATCGCATTGAGTTTGTAGATTGAATTTGGTAGAATAGTCATTTTCACAATATTGATTCTTCCTACCCAGGAACATGGAATATCTCTCCATCTGTTTATGTCATCTTTGATTTCTTTCATGAGTGTTTATAACTTTCCATACACAGTTCTTTTGTCTCCTTAGGTAGGTTTATTCCTAGATATTTTATTCTTTTTGTTGCAATGGTGAATGGGATTGGTTTCTTAATTTCTCTTTCTGATTTTTCATTGTTAGTATATAGGAATGCAAGTGATTTCTGTGTATTGATTTTGTATTCTGCAAATTTCTGATACTGTCTTTTGGGTTTTCTATGTGCAGTATCATATCATCAGCAAACAGTGAGAGTTTGACTTCTTTCCAATCTGGATTACTTTTATTTCTTTTTCTTCTATAATTGCTGTAGTTAGGACTTTTAAAACTATGTTGAGTAATAGTGGTGAGAGTGGACACCATCATCTTATTACTGATCTTAGAGGGTTCTGCAAATTTCTGATACTGTCTTTTGGGTTTTCTATGTGCAGTATCATATCATCAGCAAACAGTGAGAGTTTGACTTCTTTCCAATCTGGATTACTTTTATTTCTTTTTCTTCTATAATTGCTGTAGTTAGGACTTTTAAAACTATGTTGAGTAATAGTGGTGAGAGTGGACACCATCATCTTATTACTGATCTTAGAGGGAATGCTTCTATCTTTTCACTACTGAGAATAATGTTTGTTGTGGGCTTATCACATATGGTCTTTACTATATTGAAGTAGGTTGCTTTCATGCCCATTTTTTGAAGCGTTTTTTATCAGAAATGGGTGCTGAATTTTGTTGAAGATTTTTTCTGCATCTATTGAGATGGTCACATGTTTTTTTATGTTTCAGTTGGTTAGTATGGTGTATCACATTGACTGATTTGTGTATGCTGAAGAATCTTTGCATCCCTGGAATAAACCCAACTTGATCATGGTGTATGAACTTTTTAATGTGTTGTTGACTTCTGTTTCCAAGAATTTTGTTGAGGATTTTTGCATTTATTTTCATCAGTGATATTGGCCTATAATTGTATTTTCTTGTGTTGTCTTTTTTTCTTCCTTTTTTCTTTATTTACTTTTATTTTACTTTACAATACTGTATTGGTTTTGCCATACATTGACATGAATCCGCCACAGGTGTATGTGAGTTCCCAATCCTGAACCCCCTTCCCACCTCTCTCCCCATATCATCTCTCTGGGTCATCCCAGTGCATATTTATCACTCACTGTGTGTCAGATTATACTAGGACCTGTCAGCAAAACAGACAAGGTCTGTTCCACAGTCCAGTTGGAAGCAGACAGACATTAATCAAATCATCACATACAGATTTACATTTTTAAAGACCCATCTTGTGTCAGTGAGGAGCCTGTCTCTTATACACATCTAGATGTGTATAAGAGACAGCATGTACACCCATGGCAGATTCATGTTGATGTATGGCAAAACCAATACAATATTGTAAAGTAAAATAAATAAACAAAAAAAATTAAAAAAAAAGATAACTGAGACAGTATAAACAATGTAAATCTTATTTGGGCTAGCTCTTCTCACCAGATGGGAGAATGCCAATAGGGTTAAATGTTCAACAGTTTAACAATGCTTATAAAATTGCATATTTCACTAAACTAAAACTATTGTAAATATATAAAATTATATGAAATAAAACTGTGTAAGCTAGAAAAAATAAAAAGATAATCATCTAGGAAATACATCCAAATAATAAGAATTCTAGAGAAGAGAGAATAGAGAAAATGAAGGGGAGGAAATTAATAAATAAAACCCTGATTTCTCAGAGTAGAAGAATGTGAGCCTTCAGATTAAAAGGGTCTATTCACCAAGTGTCTAGCAAAACAGACGGGGGATAAAACACCACACTTCTGGGCTGATCATTGTAACATTTTAAAACAGCAAGCACAAATTTTCATAATTTAGAGAAAAAAATTAATATAGAATTTTAAAGTCAAACTATCATTTAAATATATGTCAAATAATGCTACATTTTTAAGTACAAAAATTTACCTTTATTAAGAAATGACTTAAGAATGTCCTCCAAGAAAATATGTGACATATCAGTCAGGATTGTTGGGTGCAAGTGAGAGAAACTGACTCTAGTTAACTTAAGCAGAAAAGAGATTTATTGCAAGGTCACTTTTGTAGCTCACAAAAGTCTGGAGAATCGGGCAGGAGAAGCCACAGCTAAGGCTGTGGGGACAGCTGGGTCTGAATGCTGCTATGGGCACTGTGAGCCCAGCTACTCTGACCCTTGGACATCATCCTACCGTCATGTGCCACTGAAGACAAACTCTAATCATCTTTCTGTCTATTCTCACTTACTTGTGGTCAACTTCAGGACTGTGTTAATCATGTTCTTCAGTTCATGGCATATTATTTTCATCAGTCCATTCAAGGCCTCTCTTTTGCTTGATTTCATTATTTTTCCCTGTCAGTTTCCACCCCAAGCCTCACTTTCCTGCCCACCTCAGTGAGTGACTCTAGTGTATGCCATGTATACACACTTCCAACCCATCTTCCATAGATCTATTTACATATATGCACATCCATGATACTATAATGTTGTTTTACACTTACAAAAATGGTAAATTTGTGCTTTAAATCTCATTTGCTTTTTTTTGCCTTTTCCATTCAACTCTAGATTTTGGAGACCTATCTATGTGGCTAAACATAAATTCAGCTATTTTTTTTTATCATTTTATGTATTCCGTCCTATAAATGTGTCACAGTTTGATCATCCAGTCCCATTGTGGATAAGTATGCTTCCAGTTCTTCACTACCATAAACAATGCTGGCTTCCCTGATGGCTCAGTGGTAAAGAATTAGCCTGCAATGCAGGAGACACAGGAGACATAGGTTCCCCTGTACCATTTTACACTCCACCCACAGTTTTCTTTTCCTCTCATCATCATCAGCACTTTGATGATATCTGACTTTCCCCATGTTGCTATTCTTATATAGATTTCTCAATGTTATTTTAATTTTCATTTCTCTGATTATTTGCAGAGTTGAAAATCTCTTAATGTATTCAAGTTTCCTCTCGTGTTAATTCAAGCTTTTCCTTCTGTTAATTACTTTTCATTTCCTTTTCCCATTTTCCTACTGGATTTACTTTTTTTTACTTATTAATCTTTCATCAGTCTTGTACATTACAAATATACTCTCCTAATCTGTCATCTACCTGTTAATCTTGTATAATCCTGTCTCCTTTGTGTTGCTCACTATGGATTCAAAATCATGAACAGAGTATTCAGCCCTTGCTGCCTGGTGGACAGGGAAAGGAACTCTGACCATCTTCAGTTACCATAGAGGAAGTGGGGTCCTGTGTCTCATTGAGACTCACATAAAGGGGAATCCTCCCAAACAGGATGGAGATTTAGATACTAGGTAGCCAATAGAGTTCACTCCTTTGGTTGTCCAAGATCCACATATACTCTTCTTCCCAGACTTACTCTAAAAATAAGCTTTCACATATAACAAAAAAGTGCACTCATGCTTTCTCTAAAAAGAGACAGCAACAAGTATAACTTATAGTCCTTTCATGCTCAAGCAATATAAAACCCAACTCAAACTGGCTTAAATAATAAATGCAATTTATTGGCTCACTTAACTGACAAGTCCATAGGCAGGGAAGATTTCAGGCCTGGTATGATCAGGAGTATGGTTCATTTCTCTGTAATTCTCTTGGCTCTGCCTTCTCCATTTGTCAGCCCCATTCTCAGGTAGCCTTTCCACATTTTCACAAGGTGGCTAACAGCAATGACCAGGCTACATGCTTCCTTGTTTGTGTTCAAAGGAAGACAGGCTACCTCTTCCCTTAAAATCTGAACAAAAGCTAGCTTCCACTATCAGAGGGCAAATAGAAGAAGCAAGAAGAACCACAGTCCCACAGTGACCAAAACAAAAAACACATTACAGAAAATTAATCAGCATGAAAAACCAGAAAGTTATGTCCCATATGAAGGGACAAGATAATACCCCAGAAAAACAACTAAATGAAATGGATATAGGCAACCTTCCAGAAAAAAATTTCAGAAAAATGATAGTGAAGACGATTCAGCATCTCAGAAAAATAATGGAGGCAAATATTGAAAAGATGCAAGAAATGTTTACCAAAGATGTACAAGAACTAAAGGGCAAACAAACAGAGATGAATAATACATTGGAAGGAATTGATAGCAGAATAACTGAGGCAGAAGAACAGATAAATGACTTGGAAGACAGAATGGTGGAAATCATTGCCACAAAACAGAATATAGAAAAAAGAATAAAAAGAAATTAAGACAGCCTAAGAGACCTCTGGGACAACAGTAAATGCACCAACATTCACATTATAGGGGTCCCAGGAGAAGAGAGAGAGAAAGGACCTGAGAAAATATTTGAAGAAATAATAGCTAAAAACTTCCCTAACATGGTAAAGGAAATAGTTGGCCAAGTCCAGGAAGCACAAAGAGTCCCAGGCAGGATAAACACAAGGAAGAACACGCTGAGACACATAGTAATCAAACAGACAAAAATTAAAGACAGAGATAAAATATTAAAAGCAAGAAAGGAAAAACGACAAATAAAATACCAGGGAACTCCCATCAGGCTATCAGCTGATTTCTCAACAGAAACTCTACAAGCCAGAAGGGAATGGCATGATATATTTTAAGTGATTAAAGGGAAGAACCTACAACCAAGAACATTCTACCCAGCAAGACTCTCCTTCAGAATTGATGGAGAAATAAAAAACTTTCCAGACAAGCAAAAATTAAGAGAATTCAACACCACCAAATCAGCTTTACAACAAATGCTAAAGGAACTTCTCTAGGCAGAAAACACGAGAAGGAAAAGACCTACTACAGAAAATAAAGCGAAAGTAGCTCAGTCATGTACAACTCTTTGTGACCCCATGGACTATACAGTCCATGGAATTCTCCAGGCCAGAATATTGGAGTAGGTAGCCATTTCCTTCTCCAGGGGATCTTCCCAACTCAGGAATTGAACCTGTGTCTCTCACATTGCAGGCGGATTCTTTACCATTTGAGCCACCAGCAAATCCCACAGAAAGTAAAGCCCAAAAAATTAAGAAAATTGTAATAGGATCACACACATAGATCAATGTAGATAGATCAAATGCACCAACCAAAGACATAGACTGGCTGAGCAGATGAAAACATGTGCATGTATGCACTTCCACTTACCACATCACTCGGCTTGACCACCCCCCCCCAGATTGTATGTAATTATTTTATATTGTTAGGTTAACCATGTAATTATAATTATCTTTTTTATGTAATTATGGCTTGTAATTATAATTATCCTTTTTTTTGTCTAGTTATTGACCATGAAAACTGATAAACATCTTTTACTATTGTGATTATGTAACTATTACTCAATACCATTGTATCATGATTAGTCAACAGAAAAACAATAGAATTCTATATCACCAAAACTACCATTCAATAATAGAATTCTATATCACCACAACTACCATTCAATAGAAAAACTTGTAATCGCCTTTTAAAATCCAGATGCATATCAGAATTATGCTGGATTTCTTTGAAAAATACAAATGCCCAGGTATTGCTTTTTCCCCTCTAGAGCTCCAGCTATATTTCTAATGAGCAGCCATGATTAAAAACAACTGGACTATATGAGGATCTTTAACTTTTATCTAGTTTGTTTCACTTTTTATTTCATATTCAGTGCTCCCATTTCATTTAGTTTGTGCTTAGTCACTCAGTCATGTCCAGTTCTTTGGGGCCCCATGGACTGCAGCCTGCCAGGCTCTTCTGTCCATGGAGATTCTCCAGGCAAGAATATTGGAGTAGGTTTCCATGCCCTCCTCCAGGTGATCTTCCCAATCCAGGGATCAAACCCAGGTCTCCTAAATTGCAGGTGGATTCTCTACCATCTGAGCCACCAGGGAAGCCCAAGAATACTTGAATGTGTAGCCTATCTGTTCTCCAGGGAATCTTCCTCACCCAGGAATTAAACTGGGGTCTCCTGCACTGCAGGTGGATTTTTTACCAGCTGAGCTACCAGGGAATGTTTTCCAATTTCTCCATCTCTTCTTCAAAAATATTCTTTCTCAAGCCCTTATTAAGTATGGTAGAAAAGACTTTGTATACACATATATAAATAATATGTATAATATATATATATTAGAAAGCATGAATTTTTCCCTAGCTAAAAAGTTTATGACATTTTTATTCAAATTCTACTTGTTTGACTTAGTATGAATAGAATGCTAGATTTCTAATATGAAAAAATAGATTTGCAACAAGCAACAAAGGTTTATTGTATAGCACAGAGAACTATAGTCAATGTCTTATAATAACCTGTAATGGAAAATAATTTAAAAAATAATATATGTATACATGTATAACTGAATCACACAAGAAAAACAATTCTACTTTTTGAAATTTAGTAATGTTTATCTTTTTGCCAGTTTTTCTAAATGTGCTTTGCACATCTAATAGCAATGTATGAGACAGAAAATTTTAAATATATTTGTGTAGGATAAAAGATTAATATAAATTCATATAGATATAAATCTATTATATTTAAATTATTGATAACATAATTCAAGATGCTTTTAGTCTTATTTTTTCTGCACTTGACAAAATATTCTCAAAAAATGTTAATATACCTCACTATGATTATGTATTTTTTTCCCTTGTATTTCTTCCATTTTTGTTTTATGTGCCTTTGTTTCTTTGTTGTTAGGTGTCTAATGGTTTGTGATGTCTATCTTCTTTGTGAATTGTACCTTTTATCATTAAAAATATTCAATTTAGTATACTGTATCATTAAAAATTATCAATTTTAAAAGTTTTTAAAAATCTGAACAAAACCTTTAGAGATTGGATCATCTCTGAACCAATCATCATTGTGGCAAAGAGGAGGAATTACTCAGATTGGTTTATAGGAATAAAGTTCTATACCTAGAGTTGGTAATTCCACTCAAATTGCATAGTCATTATATAGTAGGGGAGGAAAGGAATTGATGTTGGAGAATAACTACAAAGGTCACTACAAAGGAGTATACTAAGAAAGAGGAAAACACAGGGTCCAGGAAAGATTCGGTCCAACCCAGAAGAGTAATGAAGGAATGTCCAGGATGACAGTTGTGCCAGAGGCCTGCAGAGAAATCAGTCCAAATTGGAGCAGGAAGACAGAGGGCTTCCAGGAGGGAGGTATCTGAGAAAAGGGGATTCAAACCATTTTATACTTTGTTTAAGAAGGAGATAAAGTCAGGCAACACAAGGAAAATAGAAAGGCAATTAGAAACTCCAGGAAAAAAAACAAAAAACTGTATGAGAAAAGAAATGTAATCCTAGGACACTGATTGGAGCATTAGGAACAACATTTACATAATCATAACAACATAAACACTTTATTGACTTTAAACTTTTATTTTATTTAAATTATTATTTATTTACTTTACAATATTGTATTGGTTTTGCCATACATCAACATGAATCCGCCACGGGTGTACACGTGTTCCCAATCCCGAACCCCCCTCCCACCTCCCCCCGACACACTATCCCTCTGGGTCATGCCAGTACACCAGACCCAAGCATCCTGCACCCTGCATCAAACCTAGACTGGTGATTCATTTCTTATATGATATTATACATGTTTCAATGCCATTCTCCAAAATCATCCCTCCCTCGCCCTCTCCCACAGAGTCCAAACGCCTGTTCTATACATCTGTGTCCCTTTTGCTGTCTCGCATACAGGGTTACTGTTACCATCTTTCTAAATTCCATAAATATGTGTTAGTTTACTGTATTGGTGTTTTTCTTTCTGGCTTACTTCACTCTGTATAATCGGCTCCAGTTTCATCCACCTCATTAGAACTGATTCAAATGTATTCTTTTTAATGGCTGAGTAATACTCCATTGTGTATATGCACCACAGCTTTCTTATCCATTCATCTGCTGATGGACATCTAGGTTGCTTCCATGTCCTGGCTATTATAAACAGTGCTGC
>SJYX01009541.1:348192-369528 GCA_006410675.1 Oreotragus oreotragus | reverse complement strand
TCCAAATGTTGGAATTTTTAATAGTTTTTCTCCTGTAATTGAGATCTAATCTTAATGCATTATGGTCAGAAAAGATGCTTGGAATGATTTCGATTTTTTTGAATTTATCAAGGTTAGATTTATGTCCCAGGATGTGATCTATCCTGGAGAAGGTTCCGTGTGCACTTGAGAAAAAGGTGAAATTCATTGTTTTGGGGTGAAATGTCCTATAGATATCAATTAGGTCTAACTGGTCTATTGTATCATTTAAAGTTTGTGTTTCTTTGTTAATTTTCTGTTTAGTTGATCTATTCATAGGTGTGAGTAGGGTATTAAAGTCTCCCACTATTATTGTGTTATTATTAATTTCCCCTTTCATACTTGTTAGCATTTGTCTTACATATTGCAGTGCTCCTATCTTGGGTGCATATATATTTATAATTGTTATATCTTCTTCTTGGATTAACCCTTTGATCATTATGTAGTGATCTGTTCACAGCCTTTGTTTTAAAGTCTATTTTATCTGATATGAGTATTGCTACTCCTGCTTTCTTTTGGTCTCTATTTGCATGGAACATCTTTTTCCAGCCCTTCACTTTCAGTCTGTATGTGTCCCTTGTTTTGAGGTGGGTCTCTTGTAGACAATATATATAGGGGTCTTGTTTTTGTATCTATTCAGCCAGTCTTTGTCTTTTGGTTGGGGCATTCAATCCATTTACATTTAAGGAAATTATTGATAAGTATGATCCTGTTGCCATTTACTTTATTGTTTGGGGTTCAGGTTTATATACCCTTTTTGTGTTTCCTGTCTAGAGAGTATCCTTTAGCATTTGTTGGAGAGCTGGTTTGGCGGTCCTGAATTCTCTCAGCTTTTGCTTGTCTGTAAAGCTTTTGATTTCTCCTTCGTATTTGAGTGAGATCCTTGCTGGGTACAGTCATCTGGGCTGTAGGTTATTTTCTTTCATCACATTAAGTATGTCCTGCCATTCCTTCCTGGACTGAAGAGTTTCTATTGAAAGATCAGCTGTTATCCTTATGGGAATCCCCTTGTGTGTTACTTGTTGTTTTTCCCTTGCTGCTTTTAACATTTGTTCTTTGTATTTGATCCTTGTTAATATGATTAATATGTGTCTTGGGGTGTTTTGCCTTAGGTTTATACTGTTTGGGACTCTCTGGGTTTCTTGGACTTGGGTGATAATTTCTTTCCCCATTTTAGGGAAGTTTTCAACTACTGTCTCCTCAACTATTTTCTCATGGTCTTTCGTTTTGTCTTCTTCTTCTGGGACTCCTATGATTCAAATATTGGAGCATTTAATATTGTCCTGGGGGTCTCTGAGATTGTCCTCATTTCTTTTAATTCATTTTTCTTTTTTCCTCTCTGATTCATTTATTTCTACCATTGTATCTTCTACTTCACTAATCCTATCTTCTGCCTCCATAATTCTATTATTTGTTGCCTCCAGAGTGTTTTTTTTAAATCTCATTTATTGCATTATCCATTATATATTGACTCTTTTTTATTTCTTTTAGGTCCTTCTTAAACCTTTCTTGCATCTTCTCAGTCTTTGTCTCCAGGCTACTTATCTGTGATTCCATTTTGATTTCAAGATTTTGGATCATTTTCACTATCATTATTCGGAATTATTTATCAGGTAGATTCCTTATCTCTTCCTCTTTTGTTTGGTTTGGTGGGCATTTATCCTGTTTCTTTACCTGTTGGGTATTCCTCTGTCTCCTCATCTTGTTTATATTGCTGTGTTTGAGGTGGCCTTTCTGTATTCTGGCAGTTTGTAGAGTTCTTTTTATTGTGGAGTTTCCTCACTGTGGGTGAGGTTGTATCAGTGGCTTGTCAACGTTTCTTGGTTAGGGAAGCTTGTTTCGGTGTTCTGGTGGGTGGAGCTGGATTTCTTCTCTCTGGAGTGCAATGAAGTGCCCAGTAATGAGTTATGAGATGTCAGTGGTTTTGGGGTAACTTTTGTCAGCCTGTATATTGAAGCTCAGGGCTGTGTTCCTGTGTTGTTGGAGAATTTGTGTGGTATGTCTTGCTCTGGGACTTGTTGGCCCTTGGGTGGTGCTTGGTTTCAGTGTAGGTATGGAAGCGTTTGATGAGCTCCTATTGATTAATGTTCCCTGTAGTCAAGAGTTCTCTGATGTTCTCAGGATTTGGACTTAAGCCTCCTGCTTCTGGTTTTCAGTCTTATTTTTACAGTAGTCTCAAGACTTCTCCTTCTATACAGCACCGTTGATAAAAAAAAAAATCTAGGTTAAAGATGAAAAGCTTCTCCACAGTGAGGGAAACCTAGAGAGGTTCACAGAGTTACATGGAGAAGAGAAGAGGGAGGAGGGAGTTAGAGGTGACCCGAATGAAATGAGGTGGAATCAAAAGAGGAGAGAGCAAGCTAGCCAGTAATCATTTCCTTATGTGCGCTCCATAGTCTGGACCGCTCAGAGATGTTACAGAGAAGAGAAGAGGGAGGAAGGAGACAGAGGTGGCCAGAAGGATAAAAAGGGGGAATGAAAAGGAGAGAGACAGATCCAGCCAGTAATCAGTTCCCTAAGTGTTCTCTACCGTCTGGAACACACAGAGATTCACAGAGTTGGGTAGAAAAGAGAAGGGGGAGGGAGGAGACAGAGGTGACCTGGTGGAGAAAAAGGAAAGTCCAAAGGCTGAGAGAGCAGTCAAGCCAGTAATCTCACTCCCAAGTAAAAATGGGTACTGAAGATTGGGTTTTTAAAGGTACAAAATTGATAACAACTACCCAAAAGCAAAGATTAAAAATCTAGAGTAGAGGTTTGATATTCAAAAATACAATCTTAAAGAAAAGAAGAAGAAAAAAAAGTCACAAAAATTATTTTTAAAAATATATAAAGTTTGCTTTAAAAATAGGGTCTTTTTTTTAAAGTAATAGTAGGTTATAAAAATGAAAATTAAAGGAGTAATAGAGGACTTAAAATTTTTAAAAAGTTTTAAAAAGAAGAAGAAGAAAAAAAGAATGATCATAAAAATAGTAAAGATATATCTAGGACTTTCTCTGGTGTTGTTGTGGTCAGTGTGGGGTCAGTTCATTTTCAGATAATTCCTTGGTCTGGCTTATATTTCTCAAGATCTATAGGCCCCTTTCTATGTAGCCGGTACTAATGACAGGGTTTTAGTCTATTGCACCTGTCACTTCCAAGGCGGTTCCCTCTGTTTTAGCTTCTTCTGTTTGCTGTTCTCTTCAGTGTCTGATTTTCGCCCTGACACAAGGTGGGCAGTGGTGGACACTTTTTTTAGGCTCACTTGTTCAGTCGTGCTGTGGGGAGGGACGGATGCTGCAAACAAATAACACTGGTATGTGCTCACAGTGTCTCAGCCACACTGGGCCTGCGCCTACTTGGGGTGCACACAGCTGAGGCTCTAGGTTGCTCCGCCAGGAACCGTCCATGGCCGACCCTGGGCTCCATGCACCTCCCATGTCTAAGCCTCTCAGGTTCAGGCATTCAGGTAGTCCTCAGATGTGCAGACTCAGTTGGGCTTGTGATTTGTGCCCTTCCCAGGTCCGAGTAGCTCAGGTGTTTGGCGAGCGCGGTTGCTGTGACTTATTGCCTCTCCTGTCCCTGCTGCTCGGTTTTCTGGGTGTACAACTGGTGCACCTTCTCAGGGAGATGATGACTGTCCAGAACCCCAAGAAGTCTTAGTTAGCAAAGGAGCCTGCTTGCCGTTTGGTAGATAATGTCTCTCTGGGGTTGCGATTGCCCCCTTTCTGTCCTTCTGGCTCTGGCTGCCTGTCACCAGAGGGGGATGGCCTGCAGCCGGCTAATTCTGTTCCATCCTTTGTTCTGTGCGTAGTCTTGGAGGTGTCTTATGTTAGAGCTTTTTGCTTGGTAGCTATCCCACAATCTGGTTTGCTAGCCCAAGGTAGTTTGCTCTGATTATACTTGGGGCATTCGGGCCAGATCCTTACTCTAAGCAATGCAGCCCGTGCCTCCCTGCCCAGCCCCCACTTGCTAGTGGCGGATGCAGGCATCTGTGCTGCTTCTCTGCTGGGAGAGTTACCATTGGGCTAGTAATCTGTGGGTTTTAATTATTTATTTATTTTTCCTCCTTGTTAAGTTGCCCTCTGTGCTTCCAAGGCTTGCCACAGACTCAGCAGTGAGAGTGTTTCCTAGTGTTTGGAAACGTCTCTCTTTTTTAGACTCCCTTCCCAGGACAGAGCTCCATCCCTACCTCTTTCATCTCTTTTTTTGTTTTTTATAGTTTTGCCTACTTCTTTTCGAAGACAATGGGCTGCTTTTCTGGGTGCCTGATGTCCTCTGCTGGCATTCAGAAGTTGTTTTGTGGCATTTACTCAGCGTTTAAATGTTCTTTTGATGAATTTGTGGGGGAGAAAGTGGTCTCCCCGTCCTATTCCTCTGCCATCTTAGGACCGCCTTTGACTTTAAACTTTTAGAATGACCTTTTCGCAAAGTATGGATGATTTAATTTTGGTTATAGAACAGAATGCAAATATTAATAACTTTGTTAATATAAAAGTATAAGTGACAAAAGTTGAAAGATTGAAAGAGGGAGTGTAAGTCTGTTACTTAAAGGTATAAAGGTAAGAAACAGAGGACATATAACTAATGACATGTTTATATATTGGGGGTATGAGAGGAGGGCAGTTGGGTTGTATTAATAACAAGAAATCAACAGATAATGTCTAAAAGTGATAAGTTGATAAATATTTAAAGATATGAAGATTTCTATCAGAAAAGTAAAAAACAATTAAAAGTAGACTAGTAGATTTTTAGGACAAGATGGCAGATTTACCACATGTTTATATCCACTCCCACCTGAAAACTTGCTAAAATGATAGTAAAGGAATTTTTAAAAGTACAAAAACACAATGATGAAAAGAATATCCATCAAGAGCAGATCCATTAGTGAAAGAGAGGTCAAAATAAATGTCTGGAAGATAGGAAGTAAATGGAGGAATGATGACTAATGAAACATAGTGGAGGAAGCCACAGCCTGGAGTATGCATGGAGGTGATGTCACTGAGGAGGAGTTGATCTTTCTGTGCAGTAGCCTGGAGTGTCTTGGGCCTTAACAATGCCAGATATGATACAGAGTATGAGTAAGATGTGGGTCTGAAAACAGGGAGATAAATTGAGGAGCTGTATATTGAACTGTTAACCCATGCCTCTGTACAATTCACAGCAGCCAGATGTCTACCCATTAGGCAAAACCAGACATTTCTTATCTAAGGAAACTGAACAAACTCAGAGAAAGATCTTTGCATTTTGGTGCAGCATAGCAGTCAGCTAATTTCCAATCATTATAAAGGTAAGCCATCAGTCACCTAGCCCTGTACCCCATACACAGAACTCTGAATCCAATTTTATTTCTGAATTCATAGATTTAATCTATAGTTGAGCAAACAACTATAGATTACCAGGCATTTGAGAAAAGACTACAAATTGAAAGAGACCAAAATAACCAAATGAGGGAAAAACAAATCCCAAAGGAAATAAATACTTCAAAGAACACAATGAAATATAAACATACCTCTATTATTCCCAGAAAGATTCAAGTTAATAGTGCATCCATGAAACAAGTACAGGATGCTATAAGAAAGGAAAAGATAACATGAATGGATATTTGGAAATTTTAAAGTGTGATTGGCAAAATGAAGAGAAATGTAGGGTTTTCCTGGTGGTCCAGTTGTTAAGAATTTGCCTGCCAATGCAGGGGACATGGGTTCCATCCCTATTCCAGGAAGATCCCACAAGCCATGTGGCAACTAAGCCTATGTGCCAAAATTGCTAAGTCTGCACTTTAGAGCCACAACTACTGAAGCCCACATGCCTAGAGAAGCCTCCACATGACAACTAGAGAGCAGGCCCAATTCCCAACAACTAGAGGAAGCCCATGTGGGACAGAAAAGACTCAGTGAAAGACAGAAGAAAGAGAGAAAGAAAAGAAGAAAGGAAGTAAAGAAGGAAAGAAAAGAAATGCAAGAGAAGAGTTGGAAAATAAAGTTCAATCTTCTTCCAGAAAGTAAACAAAAACGGAGAGAGAAAACTAGGAAGGGAAGGGACAGGGTAAGAAGTATGGCAGCAGTAGAGAGAACAGATAAAAATACAAAAGATCAATTCAGAAGGTCTAACATTTCACTTTAATGAGTTCCAGAAGAGAACAATATGAAAACAGAAAAGAGGAACATATCAAAGAAATAATATAAGAGAATTTCTCAGAATTAAAGAATTTCAAAATAAAGAGGCCTAACCAATGACCAATGCAATGAACGACAAATCCCCAAACTTAAACACATAATTTAGGAAATTTTAAAATACCATGAATACAGTTTTCAATAAATATTTAAAGGGGAGGGGTAGTGAATGGAGTAGAAGTACTTTTCCTTATTCCTCTCCTCAAGGATAGCTAAAATCTTGGGACATTACATATAATCATAAGAAGACTGAGAGGTGGAGAAAAGAAGGCAAACCTGCTGAGGACCTCAGTAACAGAGAAGTGACATGGTAGTGATTTCCCTTGGTTTCTTTTTTGCCTCACATATCCTAGACTTGGTGCTGTATAAGATGGCAATTAGATAATAACCACTTTACTCCAGCCAAACACCACAGGAAAAACTGTGGCTCCACCAGCAAAGGCCAAGCAGGGAGTTTAGACTTCTACCTTTGCTGGCTATAAAGAACAACTCTTCTGCTCCTCACCAGGGTAGTGTTAGAGAAGGCTGAGGAGGGAACCAGAACTCCCACCCTCACCCAAGAATAATGAGGAAACCCTCCCTCTGGGGTGTGAACAGACACTGTGCAGAGATCCTGGACTTCCATGCCCATCTGATAGTAACAAGTGTCTCCTCTTTCACTGCTGGAACGGTGTCTGAGGAGGCAAGGTAAAACAAGATATTTAAATAATCTTCATATTTAACACAAGACTTCCCTGGTGACTCAGATGATAAAGTGTCTGTCTACAATGCGGGAGACCCAGGTTCAATCTCTGGGTTGGGAAGATCCTCTGGAGAAGGAAATGGCATTCCACTCCAGTACTATTGCCTGGAAAATCCCATGGACAGAGGAGCTTGGTAGGTTACAGTCCATGGGGTTGCAAAGAGTTGGACACAATTGAGCAACTTCACTTTCACTTTCATATTTAACACAATACATAAAATCCCCAGGTTTCAATAGGAAATCACTCATCATACCAAGAACCAAAAAAATCTCAATTTGAATGAAAAAAGACACTCAATAGACTTCCAACACCATGATGAGAGTGATGTTAAAAACCATCTGACAAGGGTTTTTTAAGGATCCCCATCAGCTCAGACAGTAAAGAATCCTCTTGCAGTACCGGAGAACTGGGTTCTATTCTAGATTGGGAAGACACCTGGAGAAGGAAATGACTACCCTCTCCAGTATTCTTGTCTGGAGAGTTCCACAGACAGAGGAACCTGGTGGGCTACAGTCCATGGAGTCGCAAAGAATCCGACATAACTGAGCAACTTTCATTTTTGTCATTCAGTTCAGTTCAGTTCAGTCACTCAGTCGTGTCCGACTTTTTGAGACCCCATGAATCGTAGCACGCCAGGCCTCCCTGTCCATCACCAACTCCTGGAGTTCACCCAAACCCACGTCGATCCAGTTGGTGATGCCATCCAGCCATCTCATCCTCTGTCATCCCCTCTTCCTCATGCCCCCAATCCCTCCCAGCATCAGAGTCTTTTCCAATGAGTCAACTCTTGCATTAGGTGGCCAAAGTATTGGAGTTTCAGCTTTAGCATCATTTCTTCCAAAGAACACCCAGGACTGATCTCCTTCAGAATGGACTGGTTGGATCTCCTTGCAGTTCAAGGGACTCTCAAGAGTCTTCTCCAACACCAGTTCAAAAGCATCAATTCTTTGGTGCTCAGCTTTCTTCACAGTCCAACTCTCACATCCATACATGACCACTGAAAAACCATAGCCTTCATTAGACGGATCTTTGTTGGGAAAGTAATGTCTCTGCTTTTGAATATGCTATCTAGGTTGGTCATAACTTTTGCCCACCAGGCTCCCCCATCCCTGGGATTCTCCAGGCAAGAATACTAGAGTGGGTTGCCATTTCCTTCCAGTGACTTTGGAGCCCAAGAAAATAAAGTTTGTCACTGTTTCCATTGTTTCCCCATCTATTTGCCATGAGTGATGGGAACGGATGCCATCATCTTAGTTTTCTGAATGTTGAGTTTTAAGCCAAGTTTTTCCCTCTCTTCTTTCACTTTCATCAAGAGGCTCTTTAGTTCCTCTTCACTTTGTGACATAAGTGTGGTATCATCTATGTATCTTAGATTTCTCCTGGCAATCTTGATTCCAGCTTGTGCTTCATCCAGCCTGACATTTCACATGATGTACTCTCCATATAAGTTAAATATCAAAGTCTATACCTACAAGAGATGCTCAGAGGGCTCAAACAAAACCTTGTGCACCCCAGGACCCAGAGAACCCACAGAAACTGAGCCAGACCTACCTTTGAGTGTTTGAGTGTCTGTGAGTCAACAGTAGCCTGCCATGGGGACAGGGGCTCTGGCTGCAGCAGACCTGAGAGGCATGCCAGGTGGCCTAAGTCTTCTCGGAGGAGGCTGCTGTTAGCCCTACCACAGAGCCACCGAGCAGACTACTTACAAACTGGAGAATATTCATACCAAAGAAGTTCTCACACTGTTTCAAAAGTTCTAGGGCCCCTTGTATGCTACTTGTTACTTTTCCCTTGCTGCTTTTAGTTTTCTTTCTTTGTATTTAATCACTGTTAGCTTGATTAATATGTGTCTCAATGGGTTTCTCCTTGGGTTTATCCTGTAAGGGACTCTCTGTGCTTCTTGGACTTGACTATTTCCTTTCCCATGTTGGGGAAGTTTTCAACTATAATTTCTTCAAAAAATTTAGCAGTGCCTTTCTTTTTTTTCTTCTTCCACTGGGACTCTTATAACTCAAATGTTGGTGTGCTTAATATTGTCCTAGAGGTCTCTGAGGTTATCCTCAGTTCTTTTCATTCTTTTCCCTTTGTTCTGCTCTTCAGCAGTTATTACCACCGTTCTATCTTCCAGCTCACTTTTTCTTTCCTCTGCCTCAGTTATTCTGCTATTGGTTCCTTCTAGAGTATTTTTAATTTCAGTAATTTTGTTATTCATCTCTGCTTATTCTTTGTTTCTTCTATGTCCTTTGTGATTGTATTAACTGTGTTAAAAGTTTCTTGCATTTTCCCCATTCTGTTTTCAAGTCTTCAGAGCATCTTTACTATCATTATTCTGAATTCTCTTTCAGGTAGATTGCTTATTTTCTCTTCATTTATTTGGTCTTGTGAGTTTCTACCTTGTTCTTTCATTTGTGCTGTATTTCTTTGTCTCTGTATCATTTTTTTTTTCTAACTTGCTCCACTTGGGTTCTCCTTTTCCCAGGCTCTAGTGTTGTACTCCTTCTTCTTTTTGGTTTTTGCCCTTGGAGGCATAGGTTGGTTGGATGGTTTGTATTGATTTCTTGTTAGGGGTGACTTGTGCCTGTGTTCTTATCTGATGCATCTTGTCATGATGAAATCTGGCAGTTCCAGAAGAAAGAACGCACACATCAGTGAAGCAAAATGATCTTTTCCCCCTGTCTGCCCACTCTTTTCTTGCTCTCCTGAAGTTCAGGAACATTGATTCCACAATGAAAGTGCTTCTGCACCGTGGAGGCTCAATCACCCCCGGCCCTCACACCTGTGGGTAGTGGACCTTGACATTTTAAAAAATATTTATTTACCTATTTTTGGATGCACTGGGTCTTTGCTGGTGCACGAGGGTATTCTTTAGTTTTGGTGTGCAGGGCCTACTCTTGCTTGCAGTGCATAGGCTTCTCATTGTGGCAGCTTCTCTTGTTGCAGAGCACAGGCTCCAGGGGACATGGGCTTCAGTAGTTGTAGTGCACTGACTTAGTTGCCCCACAGGATGTGGGATCTTCCCGGATCAGGGATAGAACCTGTGTCGCTTGCATTGGTAGGGGAACTCTCAACCACTGGACCACCATAGAAATCCCTGCTGCCTCTATTTAGAATGAATGTATGGATATATAGTTGAGAAAAGTGGACTTGATCATATTTGTTTTTCAGAGAAATTTATATATTTAAAATATATAGAACTATTAGAACTGTTCATTCTAAGACATAACAGGTTATGACTATAATTGTGTATCATTTCTACTTTAGCAACAATGTCAAGGAATTGTTTATTTGCCATTAGTATAAAAAGTATAATTTTCTAAATTATTGAATCATTGAGACTTTAATTATATAGAAGGCTTCATCACTTTTAACCTAAATTAGAAGAATTATTTTAAAAACAGGGTTTTTTTTTAGTTTTGAATAGTTTTCTTCCTATTTAAAGAAGTCATATATTGTTACTGCATAAAATTTTGCAGAATGTAGGTGTTTTAAAAGATATTTTCAGTCATGCTTAAGTAATTGCATTCATGTTTTGGTTTTACAAAATAGTGACCATGTATTATATGATATTATTTAACAACTTTTGTTAATAATATATCATGATCATTAGTCACACTGTATAAAATATTCTTTGAAAATATGTTTTTTTGTGATTGTAAGTTATTCTTCAAATAAGGTATCCTAATTTTATGAAACAAATCCTGCTTTTTGGAGATGGATTTTCCCAGTGTTTCATATGTTAAATTATGGTACTCTAAACATTTGTTACTGTTGTTCAGTCACTCAGTCATGACCAACTCTTTGCGACCTCATGGGTTGCAACATGCCAGGCTTCCCTGTCCTTCACTCTCTTATGGAGTTTGCTCAATCTCATATCCATTGTGTCAGTAATGTCATCCAACCATCTCATCCTCTGTCACTCCTCTTCATAACCTCAATCTTCCCCAGCATCAGGGTATTTTCCAATGAGGTGGCTCTTCACATCAGGTGGTCAAAGTATTAGAGCTTCAGCTTCAGCATCAGTCCTTCTAAATGAATATTCAGGATTGATTTCCTTTAGGATTGACTGGTTTGATCTCCTTGCTGTCCAAGGGACTCTCAAGAGCCTTCTTCAGCACCATGATTAGAAACCATCAGTTCTTCAGCACTCAGCCTTCTTTATCATTCAACTCTTACATCGTAGCATCAGTCCTTCTAAATGAATATTCAGGATTGATTTCCTTTAGGATTGACTGGTTTGATCTCCTTGCTGTCCAAGGGACTCTCAAGAGCCTTCTTCAGCACCATGATTAGAAACCATCAGTTCTTCAGCACTCAGCCTTCTTTATCATTCAACTCTTACATCGATACATGACTACTGGGAAAGCCATAGCTTTGACTAGATGGACCTTTGCCAGCAAACTGATGTCTTTGCTTTTTAATGTGCTAAGTTTGTCATAACTTTTGTTCCAAGGAGCAAGTGTCTTTTAATTTCATGGCTGAAGTCACCATCTGCAGTGATTTTGGAGCCCAAGAAAATAAAGTCTGTCATTGTTTTCATTATTTTCTTCATCTATTTGCCATGAAGTGATGGGACTGGATGCCATGATCTTAGTTTCTTGAATGGTGAGTTTTAAGCCAGCTTTTTCACTGTTCTCTTTCACCTTCATCAAGAGGCTCTTTAGTTCCTCTTCGCTTTCTGCTGTTTGGGTTGTATCATCTGCATATCTGAAGTTGTTGATATTTCTCCGGCAATCTTTATTCCAACTTGCAATTCATCCCACCTGCTATTTTGCATAAACTATGCATAGAAGTTAAATAAGCAGAGTGACAGTATACCAACTTGACGTACTCCTTTCCCAATTTTGAACCAGTCTGTTGTTGCATGTCCGGTTCTAACTGTTGCTTCTTAACCTGCATACAAGTTTCTCAGGAGGCAGGTAAGGTGGTCTCATATTCCCACTTCTTTAAGAATTTTCCAGTTTATTGGGATCCACACAGTCAAAGGCTTTAGCACAGTCAATGAAATAAAAGTAGATGTTTTTCTGGAATCCCCTTGCTTTCTCTATGATCCAACGAATTTTGGCAATTTGATCTGTGGTTCCTCTGCCTTTTATAAACCCAGCTTGTACATCTGGAATTTCTCAATTCACGTACTGCTAAAGTCTAGCTTGAAGGATTTTGAATATTAACTAGCATGAGAAATGAATGCAATTGTGTGGCAATTTGAACATTCTTTAGCATTGTCCTTCTTGAGACCGCAATGATAACTTTTTCCTATCCAGTGTCTACTGCTAAGTTTTCCAAATTTGCTGACATATTATGTGCAGCACTTTAAAAGCATCCTTTTAGGATTTGAAGTATCTCAGCTGGAATTCCATTACCTCCACTAATTTTGTTCATAGTAATACTTCTTAAGTTCCTAAGTCTCACTTGACTTCATACTCCAGGATGTAAAGCTCTAGGTGAGTAACCAAACCATCATGGTTATCTGGATTATTAAGACCTTTTCGTATTTTTGCATTTTGTATTCTATGTATTCTTACCACCTCTTCTTAATCTTATCTGCTTCTATTAAGTCCTTACTGTTTCTGTTCTTTATCATGTCCATCCTTGCATGAAATGTTACCTTGATACCTCTAATTTTCTTGAAGGGATTTCTAGTCTTTCCCATTTTATTGTTTGAATCTAAACCCTTGAATCTATTTCATTGCATTGTTCATTTAAGAAGGCCTTCTTATCGCTCCTTGCTATTCTCTGTGATTTTGCATTCAGCTGGATATATCTTTTCCCCTTCCCCCTTGCTGTTAGCTTCTCTTCTTCCCTCAGCTATTTGTAAAGCCTCTTCAGACAACCACTTTGCCTTCTTGCATTTCTTTTTCTTGGGGATGGCTTTGGTCACTGCCTCCTATACAATATTACAAACCTCTATCCATAGTTCTTCAGGCACTCTGTCTACCAGATCTAATTCCCTGTACCTATTCATAACCTCCACTGCATAATCATAAGGAATTTGATATAGGTCATACCTGAATGTCCTAGTGGTTCTCCCTTCTTTCTTCAACTTAAGTCTGAATTTTTCAATAAGGAGCTCATGATCTGAGCCACAGTCAGCTCCAAGTCTTGTTTTTGCTGACTGTATACAGTTTCTCCATCTTCAGCTTCAAAGAACATAATCAATCTGATTTTGCTATTGACCATCTGGTGATGTCCACATGTAAAGTCTTCTCTTGGGTTGTTGGAGAATATTTGTTATGACTAGCATGTTCTTTTGATAAAACTCTATTAGCCTTTGCCCTGTTTCATTTTGTCCTACAAGGCCAAACCTGCTTATTCTAGGTATCTCTTGAATTCCTACTTTTGCATTCCAATCCCCTATGATGAAAAGGACATCTTTTGGTGTTAGTTCTAGGAAGTGTTGGAGGTCTTCATAGAACTGGTCAACTTCAGGTTCTTTGGTATCAATGATTGAGGCATAGACTTGGATTATTGTGATGTTGAATAGTTTGCCTTGGAAACGAACCAAGATCATTTTGTCATTTTTGAGGTTGCACACAAGTATTGCATTTTGAACTCTTTTTGTTGACTGTGAGGGCTATTCCATTTTTTCTAAGGGATTCATGTCCACAGTAGTAGATATAGTGGTTATCTGAATTAAATTCACCCATTCTTGTCCATTTTAGCTCACTGATTCCTAAAATGTTGATGTTCAATCTTGCCATCTCCTGCTTGATCACGTCCAGTTTTTCTTGATTCATGAACCTAATATCCCAGGTTCCTATGCTATGTTCTTCTCTACAGCATCAGTCCTTACTTTCACCACCAGATACATCCACAGCTGAGAATTGTTTCTGCTTTAGCCAAGCTTCATTCTTTCTGGAGCTATTTATTAGTAATTGCCCTCTGCTCTTCCCAAGTAGCATATTGGACACCTTCTGATTTGGAGGCCTCAGATGCTGGTGTCATATCATTTTGCTTTTTATACTCTTCATGATGTTCTCAAGGCAAGAATACTGGAGTGGGTTGCCATTTCCTCCTGTAGTGTACCACGTTTTGTCAGAACTCTCCACTATGACCTGTCTGTCTTGGGTGGCTCTGCATAGTGTAGTTCATAGTTTCACTGAGTTACACAAGGCCCTTCACAATGACAAGTGTGTGATCCATGGAGGAGATCATTTATATTAGTCCTTTGCAAATATGTGGTCTACACATATTGCTGCAGTGTCTATAGTTTTCCTTTTCATACTCTTAACAGGGTCTTTTCCAAAACAAAAGCTTTAAATTTTGATCAATTTATCAATATTTTCCAATTTATCAATATTTTCTTTTATGGATTGTGCTTTTAGTGTCAATTTTAAGAAGTCTGTCTATACCCAGATACAAAATTTTTTCTTTTATTTTTTTCTAAAAGTTTTAAAGTTTACATTTTACATTTAAGTCCATGATCTCTTTTGAGTTAAATGTTTAATAAGATGTTAGACTTAGGTTAAGGGTTTTTTGTTTGTTTGTTGTGTCATGTTGTGTTGTTTTCTATGAATGTTCAAGTGTTCCAGTATCATTTGTTGAAAAGGATACCTTTTCTCCATTTAATTGGTTTTGGATCTCTGTCAAACATCAGTTGAGCATATTTATGTGGGTTTATCTCTTGGTTCTCTATTCTGTTCCATTGATCTATGAATCCATCTCTCAACCAATACTACCTAACTTTAACTATGATAGCTATACAATGTCTTAAAATTGGATAGACTACTCCAGCTGATTCTTGATGTATGACAGAAAACCACAAAATTCTGTCAATTAAATATACTTCAGTCAAAAAAATTAAGTGGCCAAAAAATTGGGTAGACTGATTTTTCTCACTTTATTTTTTTTTCAAAATTGTTTTAGTTAATCTAGTTCTTTTCTTTTCGCATATATATGTTTAAATAATCATATCTATATCTGTAAAAAAAAATCTTACTGGTATTTGGAAAGAATCAAGTTCAACTTGAATATTAATTTGGAAAGAAGTGACAGCTTTATATATTGTCTCAATCCATGAAAAAGGTATGTCTCTCTATTTATTTAGATCTTTTATTTCTTTCACTGTTTTTTTTTTGGGGGGGGGGTTCAACATATGGGGGAGATCCCCTGGAGAAGGAAATGGCAATCCACTCCAGTACTATTGCCTGGAAAATCCCATGGACAGAGGAGCCTGATAGGCTACAGTCTATGGGGTCGCAAAGAGTCAGACACGACTGAACGACTTCACTTTCACTTTCAACATATAAGTGCTATATATGTTTTGTTAAATTTCCATCTGAGTACTTCACTTTTTTGAGCAATTGTAAAAGTTAGATTTTTAATTTGGTTTCCTTTAGTTTGTTGCTAGTATATAGGAATACAAATTAATTTATCTTGTGTCCTGAGACTTTGTTGACTACATTTATTAATTCTAGGTTTTTGGATTCCCCGAAAATTTCTCTTTTTTTAATTTAAATTTTTTTATTTTAATTGGAGGCTAATTACTTTATAATATTGTATTGGTTATGCCATACATCAATATGAATCCACCATGGGTGTACACGTGTTCCCCATCCTGAACCCCTCTCCCACCTCCCTCCCCATACCACCCGTCTGGGTCATCCCAGTGCACCAACCCCAAGTATCCTGTATCCTGCATTGAACCTGGACTGGCGATTCGTTTCTTATATGATATTATACATGTTTCAATGCCATTCTCCCAAATCATCCCACTCTCTCCCTCTCCCACAGACTCCAAAAGACTGTTCTATACATCTGTGTCAACATAGAGAAATGTCATCTTCGACTAGGGAAAGTTTTATTTATTTATTTCTTGTCTATATGATTTTTATTTCCTTGCAATATAACTTATTATACTGGCTATAATTTCCAGAACAATGTTGAATAAGCATGGTGAGAGTGACCATTCTAGATTTGTTTCTAATCTTAGAATACAAGCATTCAGTCTTTCACCATTAAGTATAATGTTAGTTGTAGGATTTTTGTAGATGCTTTTCATAAAGCTGAGAAAGTGCTTCTTTGTTTCTGTTTTTCTGAAAGCTTTTATCATGAATAGGTGTGAATTTTATCAAAAGATTTTCCTTTATCTTTTGAGATAATCATGTTGTTTTTATCCTTTATTCTATTAATATAGTTCATTATATTGATTGTTTTCATATATTGAACAAACTTACATTCTTGGGATGATATTTTTTTGGTCATGGTGTGTAGTCTTTTTTATATGTTGCTGGATTTATTTGCTAGTGTTTTGTTGAGGATTTTTGCATCTATATTCATTGGGATATTGGTCTCTAATTTTCTTTACTTGTAATGTCTTTGTCAAGTTTGGTATCAGGGAAATACTAACCTCATAGTATGAATGGGACATGTTCTGTCCTCTGCTTTCTGGAAAGAATGATATAGAATTGGTCTTATTTCTTTAAATATTTAATAAAATTCGCCAGTAAAAGCATCTAGAGGATTTTGTTTTCTAGTCTCTTCTTCATGAATGAACTATCTTTAAAGGTTGTAGGACAATTTATTTTATCTTGGTTGGGATTTCCAGCTTGTGGTTTTCGTGGAATGAATCTATTTTCTAACTTGTCAAATTTATGAGTAAGCACATGATAGCACTCTCTTATTGTTCTTTCAGTTCAGTCGCTCAGTCGTGCCCGACTCTTTGCAAACCCATGAATCACAGCATGCCAGGCCTCCCTGTCCATTACCAACTCCAGGAGTTCATTCAGATTCACGTCCATCGAGTCAGTGATGCCATCCAGCCATCTCATCCTCGGTCGTCCCCTTCTCCTCCTGCCCCAATCCCTCCCAGCATCAGAGTCTTTTCCAATGGGTCACCTCTTCACATGAGGTGGCCAAGTACCGGAGTTTCAGCTTTAGCATCATTCCTTCCAAAGAAATCCCAGGGCTGATCTCCTTCAGAATGGACTGGTTGGATCTCCTTGCAGTCCAAGGGACTCTCAAGAGTCTTCTCCAACACCACAGTTCAAAAGCATCGATTCTTCGGCGCTCAGCTTTCTTCACAGTCCAACTTTCACATCCATACATGACCACAGGAAAAACCATAGCCTTGACTAGGCGGACCTTAGTCGGCAAAGTAATGTCTCTGCTTTTGAATATACTATCCAGGTTGGTCATAACTTTTCTTCCAAGGAGTAAGCGTCTTTTAATTTCATGGCTGCAGTCACCATCTGCAGTGATTTTGGAGCCCAAAAAAATAAAGTCTGACACTGTTTCCACTGTTTCCCCATCTATTTCCCATGAAGTGATGGGACCGGATGCCATGATCTTCGTTTTCTGAATGTTGAGCTTTAAGCCAACTTTTTCGCTCTCCTCCTTCACTTTCATCAAGAGGCTTTTTAGCTCCTCCTCACTTTCTGCCATAAGGGTGGTGTCATCAGCATATCTGAGGTTATTGATATTTCTCCCGGCAATCTTGATTCCAGCTTGTGTTTCTTCCAGTCCAGCGTTTCTCATGATGTACTCTGCATATAAGTTAAATAAGCAGGGAGACAATATACAGCCTTGACGTACTCCTTTTCCTATTTGGAACCAGTCTGTTGTTCCATGTCCAGTTCTAACTGTTGCTTCCTGACCTGCATACAGATTTCTCAAGAGGCAGGTTAGGTGGTCTGGTATTCCCATCTCTTTCAGAATTTTCCACAGTTTATTGTGATCCACACAGTCAAAGGCTTTGGCATAGTCAATAAAGCAGAAATAGATGTTTTTCTGGAACTCTCTTGCTTTTTCCATGATCCAGCGGATGTTGGCAATTTGATCTCTGGTTCCTCTGCCTGTTCTAAAACCAGCTTGAACATCAGGGAGTTCACGGTTCACATATTGCTGAAGCCTGGCTTGGAGAATTTTGAGCATTACTTTACTAGCGTGTGAGATGAGTGCAATTGTGCGGTAGTTTGAGCATTCTTTGGCATTGCCTTTCTTTGGAATTGGAATGAAAACTGACCTTTTCCAGTCCTGTGGCCACTGCTGAGTTTTCCAAATTTGCTGGCATATTGAGTGCAGCACTTTCACAGCATCATCTTCCAGGATTTGAAACAGCTCAACGGGAATTCCATCACCTCCACTAGCTTTGTTCTTAGTGATGCTTTCTAAGGCCCACTTGACTTCACATTCCAAGATGTCTGGCTCTAGATTAGTGATCACATCCTCATGATTATCTGGGTCGTGAAGATCTTTTCTGTACAGTTCTTCTGTGTATTCTTGCCACCTCTTCTTAATATCTTCTGCTTCTGTTAGGTCCATACCATTTCTATCCTTTATCGAGCCCATCTTTGCATGAAATGTTCCCTTGGTATCTCCAATTCTCTTGAAGAGATCTCTAGTCTTTCCCATTCTGTTGTTTTCCTCTATCTCTTTGCATTGATTGCTGAAGAAGGCTTTCTTATCTCTTCTTGCTATTCTTTGGAACTCTGCATTCAGATGCTTATATCTTTTCTTTTCTCCTTTGCTTTTCGCCTCTCTTCTTTTCAGTGCTATTTGTAAGGCTTCTCCAGACAGCCATTTTGCTTTTTTGCATTTCTTTTCCATGGGGATGGTCTTGATCCCTGTCTCCTGTACAATGTCACGAACCTCATTCCATAGTTCATCAGGAACTCTGTCTATCAGATCTAGGCCCTTAAATCTATTTCTCACTTCCACTGTATAATCATAAGGGATTTGATTTAGGTCATACCTGAATGGTCTAGCGGTTTTCCCTACTTTCTTCAATTTAAGTCTGAATTTGGAAATAAGGAGTTCATGATCTGAGCCACAGTCAGCTCCTGGTCTTGTTTTTGTTGACTGTATAGAGCTTCTCCATCTTTGGCTGCAAAGAATATAATCAATCTGATTTCGGTGTTGACCATCTGGTGATGTCCATGTGTAGAGTCTTCTCTTGTGTTGCTGGAAGAGGGTGTTTGCTATGACCAGTGCATTTTCTTGGCAAAACTCTATTAGTCTTTGCCCTGCTTCATTCCGCATTCCAAGGCCAAATTTGCCTGTTACTCCAGGTGTTTCTTGACTTCCTACTTTAGCATTCCAGTCCCCTATAATGAAAAGGACATCTTTTTTGGGTGTTAGTTCTACAAGGTCTTGTAGGTCTTCATAAAACCGTTCAACTTCAGCTTCTTCAGCATTACTGGTTGGGGCATAGACTTGGATAACTGTGATATTGAATGGTTTGCCTTGGAAACGAACAGAGATCATTCTGTCGTTTTTGAGATTGCATCCAAGTACTGCATTTCGGACTCTTTTGTTGACCATGATGGCTACTCCATTTCTTCTGACGGATTCCTGCCCACAGTAGTAGATATAATGGTCATCTGAGTTAAACTCACACATTCCAGTCTATTTTAGTTCGCTGATTCCTAAAATGTCGACATTCACTCTTGCCATCTCTTGTTTGATCACTTCCAATTTGCCTTGATTCATGGACCTGACATTCCAGGTTCCTATGCAATATTGCTCTTCACAGCATTGGACCTTGCTTCTATCACCAGTCACATCCACATCTGGGTATTTTTTTTGCTTTGGCTCCATCCCTTCATTCTTTCTAGAGTTATTTCTTCCCTGATCTCCAGTAGCATATTAGGCACCTACTGACCTGGGTAGTTCCTCTTTCAGTATCCTATCATTTTGCCTTTTCATACTGTTCATGGGGTTCTCAAGGCAAGAATATTGAAATGGTTTGCCATTCCCTTCTCCAGTGGACCACATTCTGTCAGACCTCTCCACCATGACCTGCCTGTCTTGGGTTGCCCCACAGGCATGGCTTAGTTTCATTTAGTTAGACAAGGCTGTGATCCTAGTGTGACTAGATTGACTAGTTTTCTGTGAGTATGGTTTCAGTGTGTCTGCCCTCTGATGCCCTCTTGCAACACCTACCATCTTACTTGGGTTTCTCTTTCCTTGGGCGTGGGGTATCTCTTCACAGCTGATCTAGCAAAGCACAGCCATTGCTCCTTACCTTGGATGAGCGGTATCCTCACTGCTACCCTTCCTGACCTTCAACGCAGGATGGCTCCTCTAGGCCCTCCTGTGCCCGCACAGCCACCGCTCTTTGGATGTGGGGTTATTCCTCCCGGCCCCTGCCCCTAGCCTCATAGCACTCTCTTATTATGTTTTTAATGATGTTGTGTATATGGTGGGGTAGAAGGGAGTCCTCTAGTATGAGCTCCTTCTGGAAAGCCAAATGATTCATTCCAAAAGGTACTGTACCCAGGTAGACCAATTGAAAACATCACTTGACAATAAGCATCCGGAATTAGTTCAACAGAAAATGAGTAATCTTCCATCAGAATAAAGCAAGACCACATGTTTCTTTGATGATCAGGCAAAAACTGTTACAGCTTGGCTGCGAAGATCTGATTCATCCACTGTATTCACCAGACATTGCACCTTTGGATTTCCATTTATTTCAGTGTTACAAAATTCTCTTGATGGAAAAAAGTTTCAATTCCCTGGAAGACTGTAAAAGGCACCTAGAACAGTTTTTTGTTCAAAAAGATAAAAGTTTTTGGAAGACAGAATTATGAAGTTGCCTGAAAAATAGCAGATGGTAGTGGAACAAAATGGTGAAATGGTGTTCAATAAAGTTATTGGTGAAAATGAATTATGTGTGTTTTGTTTTTACTTAAAAACCAAAGTAATTTTTTTTTTGGCAAATCTTATATACAAACAGCTCACACAGTGCAGTATGAAAAAATCCAATCAAAAAGTGGGCAGAAGATCTAAATAGACTTTTCTCAAAAGAAGACATACAAATAGTCAATAGGCACATGGAAAGATGCTCAACATCACTAATTACTAGAGAATGCAAGTCAAAACTACAATGAGGTATACCTCACACCAGAGTCAGAATGGTCACATCAAAAGGCCAATAAACAATAAATGTTGAAGATGGTATGGAGAAAAGAGAATATTTATATTCCCACCTCTTATATTGTTGGTGGGGATATAAATTGATACAGTCACTATGGAAATTCCATAAAAAATTAAAACTAGAACTACCATGTGACCTAGTAATCCTACTATTGGACATATACACAGAGAAAATTATAATTCAAAAAGACATGTGCACACCAATGCTCACAGCAGCACTATTTACAATAACCGGGACACAGAAGCAACCTAAGTGTAGATCAACAGAGGAATGGATAAAAAATGATGTGGTATATATATATAATAGAATATTACTCAGCCATAAAAGGAACAATATTGGGTCATTTATAAAAGTGTGGTTGGACCTAGAGACTGTCATATACAGTGAAATACCATATATTAACACATGTATGTGATATCTAGAAAAATAGTATCAGTTCAGTTCAGTTCAGTTGCTCAGTCATGTCCGACTCTTTGCGACCCCATGGATCGCAGCACACCAGGCCTCCCTGTCCATCACCAACACCTGGAGTTCACTCAGATTCACG
>SJYX01009541.1:293712-331112 GCA_006410675.1 Oreotragus oreotragus | reverse complement strand
AAAAAAAAAAAACTCTGATGATGAAAGATACTTGTATCCCAAGGTTCACAGCAGTACTGTTTACAGTAGCCAAGACATGGGAGCAACCTAATTGTCTGTGAGGAGATGAATGGACAAAGAAGCTGTGATATATATATGTAGGAATATTACTCAATCATAAAAAGGAATGAAATAGTGCCATTTGTAACAACATGGACAGACCTAGAGATTATCATACTGAGTAAACTAAGCCAGACAAAGCAAAGACAAACATCATCAATATCACTTAAAAAAAAAAGATACAAATAAACTTACAAAACAGAAATAGACTCACAGACATGATTATCAAAAAGGAAAGGGAGAGGGGAGGGATAAATTAGGACTGCGTGCTTAACCTGTACTAAGCACTATATATAACGTAGGTAAAAATAAGGACCTACTGTATAGCACTGGGAACTATCTTCAGTATTTTGTAGTAATCTATAATGGCTCCGATGGTAAAAAATCTGCCTGCAATGCAGGAGACCTGGGTTCGAAACCCAGGTCAGGAAAATCCCCTGGAGGAGGAAATGGCAACCCACTCCAGTATTTTTGCCTGAAGAATCCCATGGACAGAGGAGCCTGGTGGGCTACAGTCCAAGGGGTCGCAAAGAGTCAGACACGACTGAGCGCTCAGTCTATAATGGAAAAGAACCTGAGAAAGATATATATGTACATATATATATGTACGTATAAGTATATACATATATATATATTTATGGGCTTCCCAGCTGGCTCAATGGTAGATATCCTGGAGGAGAAAATGGCAGTCCACTCTAGTATTCTTGCCTGGGAAATCCATGGACAGAGGAGCCTGGTGGGTTACAGTCCATGGGGTCACAAAGAGTTGGACATGACTTAATAACTAAATAACAACAATAGATACACACACACACACACATGCAATTGAATCATTGTGCTATGCACCTGAAACCAGCACAACATTGTAACTTTACCTCAATTATTTTTTAAAAAGTGACAAAATGACGTTTCTAGAAATAAAGAATTGTATTTAGTACCTAATAGGTACTCAATAAATGGCAGATGGCTTATAAATATTATTATTATATGGGGGAGGGTAGCTGAAGCTTAAAAAATTAGCTAATTCAGAGTCATTCAGGCCCTGAGGACATCACAGTCAGATAAGCATTTACAGTGTGCAACAGGGGGTCAACCAGTAGTCTATTTCATCTGCATGCTATTCTGTATAGTTATGAATTCTTTCCTAAACAAACTCTTTCCTGTGGCCCACATTATAATCTCTACAAACCTTCCCTCCTACACGCTCCCCTACACACACTCACACATGCAAAAACACACATTTGATTACCTGTTGTTTTAGCTTCCCCGAAGGACCTCACAGAGTTAAATATAGCTCTGTCCTTCCCAATGAGCAAGCCTTTAAATGAGCTAAATTGCCTTGCTTTTTCACTCCCTACCCAAACTTGATCTCAAGCTTTATAAAAGAAAAAGACGGAGGGCCTTCTAGATCGAATGTTCAGCAATTGCTATGTTATCCATTGCTTGAGAGGTTTTGTGTACTGGTACTTAATCCTTGTTTCAGTTACAACCCCTGTAGGGAAATTTGATTCCTATACACGAGTTCTTCATTTATTTCTGAGCCAAGATAATTCTAGGATTACCACTTAGAAAATTAGGAGAACAGACTTCTGCATAGTTACCAGGCAAACAGTATTGAAGAAAGGGGGCATGTCGACTACCGTTCTGGTGACAAGGTTAGGGATAGGTATTGTGGTTAAATCCCACTTAGCAACAACATTACACTCATTAAGTGAACACTATATGTGAACAGAGAGACTTCCCCCTCCAATTCCTCCTCCCTATTTCTTCTCCTCCTCCTGAAGGCAAGCTCTCACAACACTAGGAACTCCTCGCCCAGGAAATCGTTCTCCAGAGTAAACCACAGGCCCAGTACCTCCAAAGCTAGAACACACTGAGGACACATGCCATTCTCCAAAAATCTACCAGCATACCCTATTCATAAGCTGTCTCTCTCTTATTTCTTCCCGTGACCTTTATGGCTTGGAACGTATTCCTTTGTGTTTACGCAAACACAAACTATTCTGCAAGCATCCTTCAAGAATTTAAAGATTCTATTAATCTGATGTCTTAATTGTTATTCAGAAGAGGAAACAGAAGTGCCTTTGTTTCCCGAATGACCACAGGCTTCTAAAAAGTGGCCCACAGAGTTAGAGTTTGCCTCTCAAATTGCAGGCAGCTCTGTATGCCCTGGAACTTTAGTGTAACATATTCCCAGCCTTTAAAGGAGGCAGGGAAAGAGCATAAAGTTGAGTAAAGTCAAAGGGAGCTGGACGAATCCAAACTGAAGTTTTTCTCCCATTCCTCCATTTATCTTGAAAACTGCTTTAAAATAGTGCTTAACAGTTGTGTATTTCCAGATGATAGATGTTAACTGGAGTAGCAAATAGGGAAACCACAGACATACACACACAAAACCACAGACACAAATACACACAATACTAAAAAACACACATTCAAAACAGGAAGAAAAAATCTTGCAACAATAAGGAATAAATAAAAATCAATGTAATTCAATGATATATGTTATGCACTTACTATTTATAAGGCATTGAGAATCCAGACATAGAAAGATTTAACCACTGTCTCCCAAGTGTTTGCTTTGATTTATTCCTCACTGGGAAAGAATAAAGTAATATCCTTACTAGGAAAGAATATAGAGATATCTACAATACAATCGAAATACAATAAATGCTCCAAAAGGAGGAGAACACATCCAACTTGACTGGGAGAGAGGCATACGGAACCAAAAATAGCTCCATGGAGAGGGTAGCATTTGAGTTGGGCTTTAAAAAGTGAAAGAAAGTGAAGTCACTCTATGTACTGCAGCCTACCACACTCCTGGGATTTTCCATGGGATTTTCCAGGCAAGAGTACTGGAGTGGGTTGCCATTTCCTTCTCCAGAGTATCATGACCCAGGGATCGAACCCAGGTCTCCCGCATTGTATGCAGATGCTTTATCATCTGAGCCACCAGGGAAGTCAGGCTTTAAGAGCTAGGCTTTAAGAACCTGGCAAAGCTTGATCTTAGAAAGATGGTCAAATATTCTGCTTGAAGAAATGAACATAAGCCATGAAGGTAGATATGGCAATAGACAGACATGAAGCATTTCTGGGAACTTGAGCAATATTTTGGATTGAGCATAGGATGTTTGTGAGTTTGATGGAAGGGAAAATGGGGGAAAAAAGTAGATTGTGCGTGTCTTGGAAAGAATAGTTTACACTTAGTTTGAGAGTCAACTAGTCACTGATAGTTTCTGAGCCCTGAAATACTATGATTAGAGATTATTTTCATGAAGAACAATACAGTGGTAGGGCTTCCCTAAAGAACCCACCTGCCAACGCGGGAGAAATAAAGAGACGTGGGTTCGATCCCTGGGTCAGGAAGATGCCCTGGAGGAGGGCACAGCAACCCACTCCAGCATTCTTGCCTGAAGAAACCCCTGGACAGAGGAGCCTAGTGGGCTACAATCCATAGTATCACCAAGAACTGGACACAACTGAAGTGACTTAGCACGCAGGCGAAAATATGTATTCATTCATTTCTTCATTCAACACACATTACCTGAACGCTTACCAATGCCAATCCCTGGGCCAATTTATCCCAGTTGGGAGGCAAAATTTATAGTATGTGAACCTTACATAAAAGAAACAAATAGATAACTGAAACAGAATCTATAGGACTTAAGAACTTACTGAGGACAAATGAGGAAAGTGGAGAAATAAGATGGACTTCAAGTTTGGGGACCAAAGACAATGATGGATATAGAGAAGGACAGAGGTAGAGAAGTTAGGAAGGGAGATGCTGAAGGGGCAGCTGGGCAGGTTCACAGCGGGGGAAGAAACCAGGTTGCTACAGGTGTCAATACCTCCTCGAACTGAACTATGGACTCCCCTGCAGGAGTATAACCAGTAGCTGGAATGGTTTGGTGGCAAGCCAGCAGAGGAAAGAGAATGGCCAGGAGTTAGAGAACGCCCATATCAAAAAAAAAAAAAAAAAAAGCCTTAAGAAGACCAAGGGAAAACTAGCTTAAATGTAACGGATATTCCTTAAGACAGTAAGAATTTTATTTTTTTTCGCTTTTAAACTATCTCTGATGAAAGTTTAAAAGTCTCAGAAATATCCATCTAAACAAGTTCAAAAATGTTACATACCCATCCAAGAGATGTAACTTCAGTTGATACAATACTGGGAACTGCCTAGAATTTATACCAGGTTTATTGTTGTCGAATTTTTTCTCCTAGAGGAGCTACCAAATTATAGTAGCCTTTGTGGAGGAGTGCTGCATATTGATTGCAAACAGGAAAAGATGAATTATTTTTTCTATCTGTAGTTCAGTCACTCACTGCTCAGAAGTTACAAGTGTCACACACATTGTACATAAATCTTCCGGACTGTCTCTAGATTTGTAAAGAAGCTGAGTTGACCGAATTATTTCTCTCCCTTGCTCTCACTTTAACATCTTGCAATTTACTAGGTTTTGAACCTTCTTGAAGCAGAAGTTTAAAATATATAGTGTTTGATAGAAATCCGTGGCCTTTGAGTCTTCCCCTCCTGGGAGACAGATGTAGAGTTCCAGGCAGAATTAATTTTGTTCAACGATGTTTGAAGTTGGCAGCGGAAGTGGTCTTTGGAATTTACCAAAACAGTCTGGGAGTTGAACAAGTCATAATCCAGGTGCCTCCCCTTCACCTCCACCAGCTACTTTTCCCCTGTCTCCTGCCGCCTTCCAGCTTATTTACTGAGTCAGTTAACAAAAGATAACCTCCCATTGTGCAACCATCAATAAATCAATCGTGTTAATACTATCTTGGAATGTCCCCTACTATTGACTTTCATATTGTTTACATTACACACTAGAGAAAGCCAGGGCCCTTGAGTCGGCGTTAATGGATTCTGGAGGAGCCATTAATACATAGAGCTCTCTTGACAAAATATTTCAGTTTCTCTGAGGTTCACCTGCTTTCTGAACATTGGCAAGGGCCCTCTCCTCCCTGCCGGCACGATTCTGCCACACGGAGTCTGACGAACACTTAGGAAGGCAAACATTTCTGAGCACTAATGGAACAGTCACTTAGGGCACACCTCCTTCTTTGTGATTTGAATAATCTATTTCCACCCACCCCAGCTCCCCACTGTCAACAACCCTCAACAATCTAGGGAATCAAATTAATCTTCAATTATGTGAAAGAATTTCAGGAACGAACACAGCTCAAGTTACCATGTAACTTGCTGTTGTGAAAAGATTCAGACTGCAAGCAGCCTGAATGCAGAGACTTCGGTGATTGCCTTTTTCTCCCTCAACAATATAAGGGAAATCTTGCCAGCCTGTGATCATCTCTACATGGGGAAGCTCAAAACTTTTGAGAGCTAGTTTTAAAATGAATTTAAAAAAAAAAAAAAAACGCTTCCTGTCCCCCAACTCTATAAGACTAGGTTAAATTTAATAATTATAAAGGTGGATGTAATGTTTTAGTTTTGTTTGGAGGACTTCCTTTTTTTATGACACCAGAAATACTTAGAGAACAGGTTTTCTCATCACAGTGGGACTCTTCTTCCAAATGAAGGTACTTAAAGGCAGGAGCTACACAGAGATTTCAAAGGGGGCTGGGGATGGGGGTGGGAAGCCACCAGTCCCGAAACCTCTAAAGTTTCAGATTTCAGTGCTGGCTGCAGACCTGGGCAAAGTTCACTGCTCCCTTTTCATGACATGCTACATACTTTGCAAGTTCCCACTTGCTTCTTAGAGAGGAAAAAATGTGTTCTCTGAGTTCAGGTTGCTAAGGACAGGCTGAGCCCATTTAACCATGCATTCCTTTTCTAAAAGATAGGCTGCTTGCTGTTGGTTTCTCTTCCGCTGTAAATACCAGAGTTTTGATCCTCCCCACTCTAAGCAAATACTTCTGCGACAACTTTGAAGCCCTCGTCCATGGTGGGAAACTCAATGATTTCACTCTGTCACTTTTGCTGCCTGAGTCAGAAGTCTTGAGAAAATGGAATCTTACTCTACTTTGCAGCACATCTTATCAGACACTTGTCATCATTTTTCTCTTGATAATGATGGGTATTTAAAATACACATGATTGTCAGATAATTTAAAAATCTCATTGTTATAACCCTTTCTTCTCCATCTTCTTCTTTTTTTTTTTACTTTCTTTTTATTTTTTTCTTTTACTTTGACCTCAAGATATATCTGTCTCCTTAAGGGTATTTTGAAGAGGGTGAAAGAAACAGACAGGACTTTGAAAGGGAAAACAGACGTCTAATTGACTGTCCCTTGCTGACCCACTGTGACCTGTACTGAATACCTTTAATGGACATGTGTGAACTCGGAGCCTCTACTGTGATAAACAAATTTTCGACCTTCAACTTGTGTTTGCAGCAACATTATTTATTCTCTTCAAACAGGGACTTTTTAAATGAATAAGTCATTAGCACAGGTATTTTAAAATGAGTAAGACACTAGCATAAATATCTTATGCAAGGGGGAGGTTAAGTTAGTTTTCCAGTTCTGTAGATACATTTTTTTTAAAAAAAAAGGAATTTGGGTCAATTATCAACTTAGTTCATGTCAGTGTATTATTTTCCATTATACTATAAAAACAGAATCCGTTTGCATCCCACACAATAGTTACCAAACCCTAAAAACTCAGAAAGTCAGTCAGGAAGCAATAATCTCTACTCCTAAAATTAATAACCCTCATGACATTGCTTATGTGCAACCTTGGAACTTACTGCTCTGTAAACCATCTTAGGTCAAGGTGGAAAATAATGAGTCCATTCAAATCCTTGCTTGCTTCCAAAATACACATTAGATGACTGAAAGTTTTTTTTAAGTGATGTGGAAGTAAGGCAGGTAAGGGAGATACCCCCATTCCTATTGTTGCTAAAAGGCCAGAAGCTTCACTCCACCAGGGAAGCCCACATGGCCCCTCTACCTCAACTTCTTGGAAATTGCCATGGTCCACAGCCTTCCCTCTTTCCTACTAGCTGGCATTGCTTCCTCTCTGTTTTCTTCCTTCTCTTCCATGTTGACATCTTCTTAAGTGCCTCATCTAACATCAGTGAGGTCTGCTTTGATATTGCTCTGTGCCTCAACCAGCTCTTCTTTCCATAACCATCTCTTCCTGTGCCATGATCCACTTAAATACTGTGGTTTCACTTTCTCATCATAAGACTTTTTGGAATTACAGGAAGGCTGAGATCAATGCCACATTTTGAGATTCTAGTAGATGGCGCAACAAAGACACCCCCAAAATAAAGTTTAAAGAATAATTTTGGTTTTAATCTTTAATAGTGATTCAGGTTATCTGTGGGCTTCCCGGGTGGCTCAGCGGTAAGGAACCTGCCTGGGAATGCAGAAGACGTAAGTTCAATTCCTGGGTCACAAAGACCCCTGGGGAAGGAAATGCCCACCCACGCCAGTATTCTCGCCTGGGGAATCGCACGCACAGATGAGCCTGGCGGACTATTTTAGTCCACGGGGTTGCAAAGAGTCAGACATGGCTTAGCAACTAAACAACAATGTGTTACCTGCAAATGTTCAAGAGAACAGAGAATATTGTTCCAGTTACAAAGAGAAACTACGTCCACACTCTTCACTTAGGGCACAGATGTGGGGCTCATGTCCTTCTGGCCCCGCTGTCCAGCCCCTGCCGTGACCTAAAGCATTTATGTATCAGATCCTGCTCACCTGGCAAAGATGGTTGTTGCTTAGTTGCTCATTTGTGTCCAACTCTTTTGTGACCCCATGGACTGTAGCCCGTTAGGCACCTCTGTCCATGGGATTGTCCAGGCAAGAATCCTGGAGTCGGTCACCGTTTCCTCCTTCAGGGGATGTTCCCAACTCAGCAACTGAATCCACGTCTCCTGCACTGCAGGCAGATCCTTTCTGCCGAGGTACCAGGAAACTCCACTGGCAAAGATTAATGTGGTGAAATTCAAAGAGCACCAGACTGTAAGCCATAAGGATAGCGTGAGGTTCCACGCTCTCTGGACCTTGGTTTCCTCACCTGGAAAATGGAGACGTTGCCGTAAATGGTGCCCGAGTTTTCTTCCAGTACTCTTCTGTGTCTTTACACTGTGCTCAGCACTCCAAGCGGAGAAGGCAATGGCAGCCCACTCCAGGGTTCTTGCCTGGAAAATCCCGTGGATGGAGGAGCCTGGTGGGCTGCAGTCCGTGGGGTCGCTAAGAGTCGGACACAACTGAGCGACTTCCCTTTCACTTTTCACTTTCATGCATTGGAGAAGGACATGGCAACCCACTCCAGTGTTCCTGCCTGGAGAGTCCCAGGGACAGGGGAGCCTGGTGGGCTGCCGTTTTTGGGGTCGCACAGAGTCGGACACGACTGAAGCGACTTAGCAGCAGCAGCAGCAGCAGCAGCAGTGCTTCAAGACATCATTTCTAGCCCACTGGCAGAGAATAAACTGAAGTAAGCAGACGTCTCTCAAGATAAACAGGCTTGAAAACACAAATGTCAGAGGCCACAGTATAGGACCTGTCTCTTATACACATCTAGATGTGTATAAGAGACAGANTTTCAAGACATCATTTCTAGCCCACTGGCAGAGAATAAACTGAAGTAAGCAGACGTCTCTCAAGATAAACAGGCTTGAAAACACAAATGTCAGAGGCCACAGTATAGGACGAGAGTTAGACCCAAGGGATGAGGAGGTGAACGTGAAGATCTACTTTCATGCCTCTTTCCTCTGCAGGCAGCAGCAGTCATGATGGGCTTGGGGCACAGTCACAGAGCATCCCGTTACACCGAGATTCAGTCATAAAACACTCTCACAGCCATCCTGCTATTCAGCATCACCTGATAGGTGACTACAGCTCACAGGAAGACTCACGTCCTTGCTTAGTGCTTTTGGTGTGACCCATTTCCCAAGGCAAAGCAAAGATCTTTCCTCTTCTCCCTTTCTCACACAGGGAACAAATTAAAGCAACCCGACTCCCACTCAGCACTTATACAAGTTTTCGTTAACAACGTGTCCTTGGAGGTAGACCCCAGATCCAAGATCAAGAGAGATCAGGTAGAAAGAAAACCTTTATTAGTATAGGCTAGCTGACATTAATGATTAAAATATTGTGCTGTTTCTTCTCAGATTTCAATAGCAGTCAAATCTCACATTTGAAGCCTCAGGCAATAAACTGAAGAGAGAACACTGATTGTTAGAACAGGAAAGCATCTAAGCATCTATTAGTTCAGTCTACCATGAAAAGTCAGAATCCCTTCAACGAAACTCACCCACATGCCTATGTAGCTTCTCTGTGATAAAAGCAATAACACAATGATAACTATAATGATAATAATGAAAGCACTTATTCCACACTTTCCATGTTGCCAGACACTGAGCATGTATATTGAAAAAAAAAAGGAATTTGGGTCAATTATCAACTTAGTTCATGTCAGTGTATTATTTTCCATTATACTATAAAAACAGAATCCGTTTGCATCCCACACAATAGTTACCAAACCCTAAAAACTCAGAAAGTCAGTCAGGAAGCAATAATCTCTACTCCTAAAATTAATAACCCTCATGACATTGCTTATGTGCAACCTTGGAACTTACTGCTCTGTAAACCATCTTAGGTCAAGGTGGAAAATAATGAGTCCATTCAAATCCTTGCTTGCTTCCAAAAAACACATTAGATGACTGAAAGTTTTTTTTAAGTGATGTGGAAGTAAGGCAGGTAAGGGAGATACCCCCATTCCTATTGTTGCTAAAAGGCCAGAAGCTTCACTCCACCAGGGAAGCCCACATGGCCCCTCTACCTCAACTTCTTGGAAATTGCCATGGTCCACAGCCTTCCCTCTTTCCTACTAGCTGGCATTGCTTCCTCTCTGTTTTCTTCCTTCTCTTCCATGTTGACATCTTCTTAAGTGCCTCATCTAACATCAGTGAGGTCTGCTTTGATATTGCTCTGTGCCTCAACCAGCTCTTCATTCCATAACCATCTCTTCCTGTGCCATGATCCACTTAAATACTGTGGTTTCACTTTCTCATCATAAGACTTTTTGGAATTACAGGAAGGCTGAGATCAATGCCACATTTTGAGATTCTAGTAGATGGCGCAACAAAGACACCCCCAAAATAAAGTTTAAAGAATAATTTTGGTTTTAATCTTTAATAGTGATTCAGGTTATCTGTGGGCTTCCCGGGTGGCTCAGCGGTAAGGAACCTGCCTGGGAATGCAGAAGACGTAAGTTCAATTCCTGGGTCACAAAGACCCCTGGGGAAGGAAATGCCCACCCACGCCAGTATTCTCGCCTGGGGAATCGCACGCACAGATGAGCCTGGCGGACTATTTTAGTCCACGGGGTTGCAAAGAGTCAGACATGGCTTAGCAACTAAACAACAATGTGTTACCTGCAAATGTTCAAGAGAACAGAGAATATTGTTCCAGTTACAAAGGGAAACGACGTCCACACTCTTCACTTAGGGCACAGATGTGGGGCTCATGTCCTTCTGGCCCCGCTGTCCAGCCCCTGCCGTGACCTAAAGCATTTATGTATCAGATCCTGCTCACCTGGCAAAGATGGTTGTTGCTTAGTTGCTCATTTGTGTCCAACTCTTTTGTGACCCCATGGACTGTAGCCCGTTAGGCACCTCTGTCCATGGGATTGTCCAGGCAAGAATCCTGGAGTCGGTCACCGTTTCCTCCTTCAGGGGATGTTCCCAACTCAGCAACTGAATCCACGTCTCCTGCACTGCAGGCAGATCCTTTCTGCCGAGGTACCAGGAAACTCCACTGGCAAAGATTAATGTGGTGAAATTCAAAGAGCACCAGACTGTAAGCCATAAGGATAGCGTGAGGTTCCACGCTCTCTGGACCTTGGTTTCCTCACCTGGAAAATGGAGACGTTGCCGTAAATGGTGCCCGAGTTTTCTTCCAGTACTCGTCTGTGTCTTTACACTGTGCTCAGCACTCCAAGCGGAGAAGGCAATGGCAGCCCACTCCAGGGTTCTTGCCTGGAAAATCCCGTGGATGGAGGAGCCTGGTGGGCTGCAGTCCGTGGGGTCGCTAAGAGTCGGACACAACTGAGCGACTTCCCTTTCACTTTTCACTTTCATGCATTGGAGAAGGACATGGCAACCCACTCCAGTGTTCCTGCCTGGAGAGTCCCAGGGACAGGGGAGCCTGGTGGGCTGCCGTTTTTGGGGTCGCACAGAGTCGGACACGACTGAAGCGACTTAGCAGCAGCAGCAGCAGCAGCAGCAGTGCTTCAAGACATCATTTCTAGCCCACTGGCAGAGAATAAACTGAAGTAAGCAGACGTCTCTCAAGATAAACAGGCTTGAAAACACAAATGTCAGAGGCCACAGTATAGGACAAGAGTTAGACCCAAGGGATGAGGAGGTGAACGTGAAGATCTACTTTCATGCCTCTTTCCTCTGCAGGCAGCAGCAGTCATGATGGGCTTGGGGCACAGTCACAGAGCATCCCGTTACACCGAGATTCAGTCATAAAACACTCTCACAGCCATCCTGCTATTCAGCATCACCTGATAGGTGACTACAGCTCACAGGAAGACTCACGTCCTTGCTTAGTGCTTTTGGTGTGACCCATTTCCCAAGGCAAAGCAAAGATCTTTCCTCTTCTCCCTTTCTCACACAGGGAACAAATTAAAGCAACCCGACTCCCACTCAGCACTTATACAAGTTTTCGTTAACAACGTGTCCTTGGAGGTAGACCCCAGATCCAAGATCAAGAGAGATCAGGTAGAAAGAAAACCTTTATTAGTATAGGCTAGCTGACATTAATGATTAAAATATTGTGCTGTTTCTTCTCAGATTTCAATAGCAGTCAAATCTCACATTTGAAGCCTCAGGCAATAAACTGAAGAGAGAACACTGATTGTTAGAACAGGAAAGCATCTAAGCATCTATTAGTTCAGTCTACCATGAAAAGTCAGAATCCCTTCAACGAAACTCACCCACATGCCTATGTAGCTTCTCTGTGATAAAAGCAATAACACAATGATAACTATAATGATAATAATGAAAGCACTTATTCCACACTTTCCATGTTGCCAGACACTGAGCATGTATATTGCACACTGACTGTAAATCAGCACTCTTCTTAGCACTAACATTGAATCTTTACAGTGTCTCTAATTTTATCCATTGAGTCTATAGAAAAGTGAAAGGGTTAAATAGCTTACATGGAGTCCCATAGCTAGCTATGAGCTGGGGAAGGGAACTAAACAGGCAAGCTCTGAGACCTGTCCCTTTAACCCTATGGTAGCAGTTGGGTCAGGGGAAGAACACAGTTTGTTTCAACACTACTCAATAGAAAGATCTTTAGTTTTCTAGGTCAAATGTGCCTCCTTTTTTCATGTGGCCCACTAGCCCTATACAGAATAATTACTATTCTTTCTTCAATTTAACACTCTTTTTTATCAGGGGTTGGAAAACTATGATTTGATTTGTTTATGGATCATGAGCTGAGAGTAGATTTCAAATTTTCAGGTGGTTAACAAAATCAAAAGAAGAGTAATATGTCATGATACATGAAAATTATCTGAAACTGAAGTCTCTATGTTCATAAATTAAGTTTTACTGGAACATAGCTATACTTGCTTCATTTTCGTCTGTGGTTACTTTCACTCTACAGCAAGGTTGGATTTGAGCACTTAGGACAAAGACCATCTGGCCCAGGAAAGTCTAGTCATTTACTAGCTGATCCATTAGAGGAAACATTTGCTAACCCCTGTTTTAAACAGTTGAAGGCAATTCTCATGTCCTTTCATAAATGTGTTCTTTTGATGGTAACTGTCTCAAATCCTCCTCTCTCACCCAACCTCACGTCACCCATGAGACTCTTCTGTAGAGTTTCTTGGGAACCACATAGATCATCCCTCTTAAAATAGTGTATTGTGTGTGTTAAGTCATTTCAGTCGTGTCTGACTCTTTGTGACCCTGTGGACTGAAACCCACCAGGCTCCTCTGTCCAAGGGATTGTCCTGGCAAGAATACTGGAGTGGGTTGCCATTCCCTTCTCCAGGAGATCTTCCCAACCCAGGGATTAAACCAAGGTCTCCTTCATTGCAGGCTGAGTTTTCATCATCTAAGCTACCAGGGAAGCTGGTAGTACCCAGTGGTATATTCTTACCATGGAATATTACTCAGTGATTAAAAAAAAAGAATAAACTAGCCAGACTCCAACAACATGGAAGAATCTCCAAAGCATTATGCTGAATGCAAAAGCCTTTCTGAAACATTGTTATGGCATGATGGTATGGACATAAAGTTCTAACACAGGCAGAACTCACCTGTGGTGAAAAGAACATCAGAGCAATAGCTGTCTATAGGAAAATGGAGGAGGAATTAGCCAGGATGAGAAGTAAACTCTTGGAGATTTTAGAAATATTCCAAATCTTAACAATCATTTCGGTTACATAGTTGTATACATTTCATGACACTGTATCCACTCCAAAAAAAAAAAAAAATCCTGTAAACAAATACTGAACTCTAATTGCTGATCTGGGTGGTGGAATGTGTAGGAGTGAAGAGTATCAATACCTGCAACTTACTCTGAAATGAGTCCAAAAATCAGCATGATTGGGTAGAGGGATGGATGGATAGCAAGACAGAGGATGAAACAAGAAAAGTATCATGCTCACTGTGGACTCTAGATGGGAGTAGATGGGCATTTACTAGTTTTTCCAACTTTGATGGTCAAAATTTTTCATAGAAAATTTTATTCTTAAAAATACTTTTTTCATAATCAATTGGGAAGGAGGGGATAAAGTAATGCTTAGTATGAAACAAACTATTTAAAATCTTGCACAAAGTGACACTGTTATTTCCCTGCACCTGGAAACCATTTTAGTGTTAACTTTTATTTTCCTTGACTATATCTGTTTGAATCATGAAGTGCCCCTTCTTAGACATACTCAAGAGAGATCTCGATTATATATAACCACTTGGTACTAGTGATAAGGATGTAGTCAATGACAGAAGCTAACTTCACCGCAAGAGGCTGACTAATTTCTGCATTGTATAAACTCTGAATCTGTAGTTTATTATTAAAAAATGCATAAAATGAAAGACATAGAAACATCGCATGAGATGTTTCCATCAAATTCATTTTCAGAAAACAGTATACATTCCACAAGTGAGTTTACACTCTTGCCTTGTGGAGCTGTAGAAAGAAGAGGAATGCGTTTGATCATGGCTGAATTCCTGGCCTCTTTAACCTCACCAGTAGGCTGTCATGTATTTCTCATACTACGATTGACTATCATTTGACAAACAATATGCTTGCCACTGTTACAAACATCAGATGAGCATGTGTGCATGCTAAAAATTTGAAAAAGTTCTCAAAAGATGCAGCCTAATCTCTGGATTAACTGTTTCTTTAAAGGGCCTCTGCAATGTATAATCTGCAGTCTGATTCTGTTGCTTTTATGCAATGCCAATATTAGTAGCAATAACACAATCATGCTTCAACTATTTGGAGGTCAATTAGCTGGAAAATTCTGCTGTTTCTGAATGGAAGCTAAGAACCAAGGAAGTAAGAAAGAAAAATCCCGAAGGCAGTTAGACTGGCTGTGAGACCATCAGGGCGCCAAGCTCCTGTATTCACTCCTGGAAGAGTCTCTAAAGCCGACACTCAAAATCCTATGATCCTTCCACAGGGAAGATTCTAACAAGCTTGAATTCCCAGCTCACGCCTTAAGAGAGGTTGCCCAGAGGTGGGCATAGTGAAAGCAGCAAGAATGGGAAGAATTATCCGCCAGCATTCAAAACTCAATATGCACTATAACTGGGGAGGATAAATTTATGGGCCAAAAGGGTCCAGCTTAATATCACCAGTGAGGGGGACAGTTCCACAAGGTATTGAAGATGGTCCTTAAAAATTAAAAAAATAAAATAAAGAGGAAGGGCTGCTATTAGGCATCCTCAGGAAATGCTGGTCTCATCGTTAACACCACAGCGTTTCTGCTATGACTCCAGGGACCACTCAAAAGAGCATTATTTATTCACTCTTCCTTTTCCTATTCCCCCCTTTTTTTTTCCTTTTATTTTGGCTGGAGATTATAGATGTTATTTTCTTTTCTCTTCCTAATGATGTCCATCAATCTGCCTGAACCTCCCGGTCTAGGCGTGGCTCTGAACTTCTCCCACACGCTCCATCACACAGATGTTTCCTCTCTGGCCCCCAGGCTTCTATTCCCTTTGCATGGCAGTTTGTTGTATGCAAATTCCAGGCAACACTTCTAGTTTCTGAGGACAACTTCTAGCTCATCCACACGATCACTCCCCTCTCACTTCCGACTTTCTTTTCCCACCTTCTTCCTCTCCATATGGCCTGCCAAGCAGTCTACACTCAGTCACCACGTCGAAGCCCCACCTGCATTTCCTCTTCATCGCAAAGTTTTGCAGTTTTTTCGGCTTTTGCTCAAGTCGAACGAGTCAGCTGCATGTGCATCCTCAGTCACTCAGTCATATCTGGCTCTTCGAGACTCCACGAACTGTAGTCCGCCAGTCTCCTCCATCTATGGAATTTTCCAGGCAAGAATACTAGACTGGGTGCCATTTCCTCCTCCAGGGGATCTTCCCCACCCAGGGATGGAACCCTCATCTCTTGCATCTCCTGCATTGCCAGAGGGATTTTTTTTACCACTGCACCCCCTGGGAGCTGGGACCCACCTAAACACCCCCACTCCTGTGTGAGTCAACCCTCACCACTGGACTTCAACATGTGTCTTTCCTGAGGGAGCCCACCAACCTGCACGGGGTCAAGGGATACTGTTTTACACCCCTCCTCTGACCAGCCCCTGAGGGTGAGGCTCTGGGCCACCTTGACAGACACCATCTGATGTCCAGTTACTGTTAGATCTGTGTTCCTTCTTGACTCCTGCCTCTTGCTCACTCTTTTGCCCCATCATCTAATTTCTCTGAGCCCCAGGTTCCATCTATAAAAATGGTACTAACACTTGGGGTCAGATCTACCTTACAGGGTTGGGTAGAGCCGATGGGGTCGTGCTTGGGCAGTATCTTCATCAGCTGTAGGATGTGAAGACTTTCTGTCTTCATTCTGAATGCTTTTGTTCATACTGAAATCCTGAGAGTAGACCTTCCTTCTCTTTCACATTCTTAATTTCTCCTTGCTCTAACAGGGATTAGCTCACTTTCCACATACCGTCAGCAAACTCCCCAGCTGAGAATAAGTTAATTTCCACTTCTGCTTTTTTATTAGAACATGGACTTGTTAGTGGGGAGCCAGATAGGAAAGCGGTTAAGTGCAGCCTTGAATTTGGGGGCAGAAAGCCTAGCTTCATCACTTTATTAGAGGTAGACATTGGAAATATCCACTCAGGCTTGACCTCCTCAGTTTTCTCAACTCTAAAATGGGAATAGGGGACTTCTCTGGCTGTCCAGTGGTTAGAACTTCACCTCCCAATGCAGAAAATGTGGGTTCAATCCCTGGTTGGGGCGCTAGGAGTCCACATGCCTTGTGACCAAAAAACCAAAAATATGAAACAGAAGCAATAGTATCACAAACTATCAGCTAAAAATAGTCCACATCAAAAAAAAGAGAAAACTTTTGGGGGGGTTGGGGAGGGAATAATAGGAAGCATCCATTGCAGAAAGTGGTTGTAATAATTACAGGACATCCTGGTGGCCCAGTGGAGAAGGAAATGGCAGCCCACTCCAGTGTTCTTGGCCTGGAGAATCCCAGGGACGGGGAGCCTGATAGGCTGCCGTCTATGGGGTCGCACAGAGTCGGACACGACTGAAGCGACTTAGAGGCAGCAGCAGTAGTAGCAGCTGGTGGCCCAGATGGTAAAGAATCTGCCTTCAGTCTGGGAAATCCAGGTTCAATCCCTGGGTTGGGAAGATCCCCCTAGAGAAGGAAATGGCAACCCAGTCCAGTATTCTTGCCTGCAGAATCCTATGGACAGAGGAGCCTGGCGGGCTATGGTCTATGGGGTCACAAAGAATCGGACAGGACTGAGTAACTTGCACTTTCAAAGGTGCTGAATCACAGCACCCGCAGTGCCTGGCATGAGGTAAGCTCTCCATGTTCGCCTCTCGCTTATCCGTGGTTACCCGTCTTTTCTGCCCCTTCCTCCTCTTCCTTCTTAGTTTCCTCCATCCTCCTTTTCCTTGCATTCCCACCTCCCCCCGTCACGCCCTGGCAGTGGTTAACTGGTGCTGCCTGCACACCCAGTGAACTATCCAGGGGAAAGTTCAGCCCTTGAAGTGTTCCGAGGTTCTGCGCCCCCTCTAGCTCTGGTCTCGGCGCCTCCCCACTCTGCCAGATTCCTTTCTGGCGTCCTCCCTGTGTTTTCACTGCCTTCCTGATTACAGCGTATGTCAGCGTGGCAGGATAATTTACTGATATATTAATTTGTGTTTTTGTCTCCGCGTTTGCCAGCTCTCCGCTCTAGAAAGGAAGCCAGGCCTTTCCGTGCCCCTGACTCAGGGGAGGTTTGTGTTAAGAGGCCAAAGCTGAGACACCTGGCTTTTGTTTCCCCAAAGCCCCACTTTCTGGGAGGAGAGCATGGCAGCTGGGAGGAGGAGAGAGACTCGGGTTTTTGAGAGCAAAGAGACAGGGGAGGAGGGTGGAGTCTGATGGATGGGGAGAGGATGAGCTTCCAGAAAGCCTGGGCTCCACCCACTTCGACCCCTGGGGATGTGCGGGCATGGGCGCTCAGTCGCTTCAGTCCTGTCCAACTCTTTGCGACCCCATGGGCTGTGGCCGGCCAGGCTCTTCCATCCACGGGATTCTCCAGGCAAGAATACTGGAGTGGGTTGCCATGCCCTCCTCCAGGGGATCTTCCGACCCAGAGATCGAACCCACGCTTCCTGCATTGCAGGCAGACTCTTTACCCACTGAGCCACCTGGGAAGCGCTCCCCTCCCCCGCAGGGAAGTGACTGGACCTCAAAGAAAATGGCTTTAAGGCATGTCTAAACAACCAGCTCCTAGACCTAGGTCACTGGGCTCAGCCAACATCCCACAACCCATCCCTGCACCGATGCCCCCATGAGCGGCAGACTCACAGAAGCAGTAAAGCTCATGCCCACCGGGACACAGTAACTGGAGGAGATGGGGACGGAGCAACACAGCAAACCACAGCATCTGCCATCTGCTGACCACGCAGACTGTGCCAGGCGCCGCGCTAGGGCCTTCACAAGTGTAAGAGCAGCTGCTCCCCAAGACAGCCCGATACTCCCCACACAAAGGAAGAGGCACAGAGAAGTCAAGCAACCTCTTCCAGATCACACAGCCAGGGTGTGGTGAAGCCAGGAGACCAATTCAGGTAGAAATGCTAAAAGAGGCCACTGGTTTGTTGTTGAATGTTAAGAAAGAAATGCAGCATGGGCCAAATAATGACACACCTGAAACCGAGCCTGTCCAACCCCCTGAGTCCCGAAAGGGGGCCTGGGAGCAGACCTGCTTCTTTCCCATTGAACAGCCTCTCTCTAAACATCACCAGCTCTGCGACTTCTGCTGAGTTCGACGGTGATGATGGAAATACTGTCTTAATTCAGAAGAAGCAGAAGCACCTATGCTCAGAGTGTGAAGAGTCAAGCACCGACGCCTGGAATTCGATTTCTTCCTCTCTTTATTTGGTTTCCTAACTTCTCTATGCAGAGAAGGCGATGGCACCCCACTCCAGTCCTCTTGCCTGGAAAACCCCATGGATGGAGGAGCCTGGTGGGCTGCAGTCCATGGGGTGACTAAGAGTCGGCCAAGACTGAGCGACTTCCCTTTCACTTTTCACTTTCATGCATTGGAGAAGGAAATGGCAACACACTCCAGTGTTCTTGCCTGGAGAATCCCGGGGACGGGGGAGCCTGGTGGGCTTCCGTCTATGGGGTCGCACAGAGTCGGACACGACTGAAGCGACTTAGCAGCAGCAGCAGCAGCAGCAGCAACTTCTCTATGATATGACTTGACCTTGCCAAGTCATTTGCTCATCTGTAAAATCAAGAGCGAGAAATCGCCTGGTTCGGTAGTTAGACTCATTGGATAGCTGTCCAATAATCAGAAATTATTGCTGTCGTTACTGTTATCATTGTCATTATCCCAGTGGTCAGTCTTGTTCCGTCCAACTGCCTTGGCTGTTCTTCCTGAGGACCTCTGTATGTCACTCACTGCGCTGGGTGATGAGGAATCCTCAGCACCCGAGGTCTGGCTGAGAAGAGACATGTGAGGCATGTTTCAGTGCAATGTGGTAAGGGCTACAAGTGGGATATTCCCAGTGTCCCCTGGGGCCCCAGGGCAGAGGCCCCATAGGAGACTGCAGGGTGGGAAAGAGGACGGGTTTCCTACAGAAGTTAATGGCCCCAGTCGTCACACACCTCTGCGTCACAGCGGGAAGTGATCTAGGAGCCTCCTCACACCCCCGTCCCGCCCCCAGGAGAGGTTCCTCGGCCAGAGTGCACTCCTGACAGTGCTCCAGCAGTTCATCCGAGCGTTTTTGAGCAATGCAGAACTTGCATCATTCTGGGCTGCGGACCAAGCTGGCAGAGGAGAAGCCAAAACAGCTCAGGGCTGCCGGCACATTCCGTGAACCCAAATTTCCAGAGCTGCCTTGAGCAGGGTGTGTAAAGGAGCAGTTTCCATGTGTCAGTTAAGCCTACTGACCACGTGACACAGAGAGGAAGTGTAGATACGGGACTCTGATTGGCACCGTTCAGAGCCTTTGATTTCGATACCCGGAGATAGATCTGCAGGCTATGAAGAGTACTTGACTTCCAAACTCCAGAGCTTGTAAAGGAATGCTTGCTTTGCACATCACAAGGGGAAAAAGTACAGCTGTGAAGAGCGGTCTTGGGAAAATTCTCTGCTTGGTTCCCACAGCAACAGGTACACATTCAAGGAGATCAAGAATCAACTCGGCTGTTCTGCTTATCTATAATTTCAAATTTCCCGATAGACATCCCATTTTCGAATAAAATGAAGTGGGTTTTTACCACATTTTCCCCTTAAAAGCACAGGACTGACATGAAATTGGGATACTAAACCTTGACTTTAAGTTGCTTCTCATCTCATGCCACTGGAATCCTAGCATAAAACTCCGGACCCTGTGTTTCCTTGGAAAGTCTGCGTTCTGTTTCTGGCACCATGATTGAATCCACTCGTCTATTCCAGGACACTAGAGTATCTCGCCGGGAAAGGCAATGGCACCCCACCCCAGTACTCTTGCCTGGAAAATCCAATGGATGGAGTAGCCTGGTGGGCTGCAGTCCATGGGGTCGCTAACAGTCGGACAGACTGAGTGACTTCACTTTCAATTTTCTCTTTCATGCATTGGAGAAGGAAATGGCAACCCACTCCAGTATTCTTGCCTGGAGAATCCCAGGGATGGGGGAGCCTGGTGGGCTGCCGTCCATGGGGTCACACAGAGTCGGACACGACTGAAGTGACTTAGCAGCAGCAGCAGCAACAGAGTATCTCGCTGAGTCAGAACAACCCATGTCTCGCCCATATATCTATTTATTACCACACTCACTGGGAAAGACAAGCTGAGTTATCCTTTAGCAGAGAAAACCTGAACAGCATTTATGAGTATAAAGTACAGCATCACCATCGACACAGAGCTGGGTCGAGAGGAAAGGCGTCACATGGTCCAGCCAATCCCCTCAGTTCGGCAGCCACTGAGCCGAAGGAGTGGCCCAAGGCTCTCGAAGGCTTATCTTCCCCCCAGCCCCCAGCCCCCAGCCCTACCCTCACAGATTACAAACACAATCGCTTGTGACAGATTGCTCCCCCACCTTCCGCCTTGAATTCTATATGATAAATTCAATACGAAGTGACAGTCACAGCAAGTGTTCAGGGCCGCATCTAAAAACACTCATTTTACTGGAGTTAGAGCTCAATGAATGAGAAAATGTGAATGTACACCTAGGGCATATCTCAATACTTTAATCTCTATGAATGCCATAATGGTTATTTATGGCTGAGATGATATTAATATTTTTAAATATTTCAATATGGAAGCACCATGAGACTTTAAAATGGTATTATACATAGATAATAATATTTCAATGGGTCTTTCCCTGTGCTGGTATGTTAATGGACCAAAGAGGGGGGAAAAATGGCTGTTTTTGTCATCTGGACCAAGACTACAGCAAAATGGTCCTATGCTTCATCTCTAAGAAATAGCTCTTCCTTGTTTTTTTTTTTATTATTATTTGAGGGTGAAAAATGTCTTGGGTTGCTATTGTCTGTTTAAATTAGGTAAATGCAATTAAGATGAGTCAAATATACACAGGCTCCAATGATGGGTAAAATTAAGGTCACCAGTTGCAGTCCTAACCCAGCTGCATTGCTTAATCTCAGCTTTAGCCATTACAACTGAGCGTAATGGTACTGTCTTGCTAGTTTGGGGGTTAATGTAGACTGACTGGCTAACTAGAAATAAATCCCGCAGGCTTGCTCCAATGTACAAGCGCTTAACACTGACATTTTACAAAAGGAAAACTGGGTTCCCCTCCCCAGAGCTGGTCCACGCTTCCCCCTCCACCCAGGCACAGAAGACAAATAACTTTTTTTTCTCTTCGCTTTTTTGTCTCCCTCTCAGGGAGCCTTGCCTTTGCCATTTGTGTATATCTCTCACTCATTCCAAAATTGAAAGTTCTCGGTCTTAATCCTCTTAAAACAATAGCGCTTGTCTTAGTTTCGTATACATAAATATTATATCTGTGTCACCTGATATTACTTTACTATATGAAGGAACTGTTTCAGGCAGCCAGAAGATATGACGAAAACATTGTGCATATGGGGAAAAAAANAAGGCAATGGCACCCCACCCCAGTACTCTTGCCTGGAAAATCCAATGGATGGAGTAGCCTGGTGGGCTGCAGTCCATGGGGTCACTAACAGTCGGACAGACTGAGTGACTTCACTTTCAATTTTCTCTTTCATGCATTGGAGAAGGAAATGGCAACCCACTCCAGTATTCTTGCCTGGAGAATCCCAGGGATGGGGGAGCCTGGTGGGCTGCCGTCCATGGGGTCACACAGAGTCGGACACGACTGAAGTGACTTAGCAGCAGCAGCAGCAGCAGAGTATCTCGCTGAGTCAGAACAACCCATGTCTCGCCCATATATCTATTTATTACCACACTCACTGGGAAAGACAAGCTGAGTTATCCTTTAGCAGAGAAAACCTGAACAGCATTTATGAGTATAAAGTACAGCATCACCATCGACACAGAGCTGGGTCGAGAGGAAAGGCGTCACATGGTCCAGCCAATCCCCTCAGTTCGGCAGCCACTGAGCCGAAGGAGTGGCCCAAGGCTCTCGAAGGCTTATCTTCCCCCCAGCCCCCAGCCCCCAGCCCTACCCTCACAGATTACAAACACAATCGCTTGTGACAGATTGCTCCCCCACCTTCCGCCTTGAATTCTATATGATAAATTCAATACGAAGTGACAGTCACAGCAAGTGTTCAGGGCCGCATCTAAAAACACTCATTTTACTGGAGTTAGAGCTCAATGAATGAGAAAATGTGAATGTACACCTAGGGCATATCTCAATACTTTAATCTCTATGAATGCCATAATGGTTATTTATGGCTGAGATGATATTAATATTTTTAAATATTTCAATATGGAAGCACCATGAGACTTTAAAATGGTATTATACATAGATAATAATATTTCAATGGGTCTTTCCCTGTGCTGGTATGTTAATGGACCAAAGAGGGGGGAAAAATGGCTGTTTTTGTCATCTGGACCAAGACTACAGCAAAATGGTCCTATGCTTCATCTCTAAGAAATAGCTCTTCCTTGTTTTTTTTTTTATTATTATTTGAGGGTGAAAAATGTCTTGGGTTGCTATTGTCTGTTTAAATTAGGTAAATGCAATTAAGATGAGTCAAATATACACAGGCTCCAATGATGGGTAAAATTAAGGTCACCAGTTGCAGTCCTAACCCAGCTGCATTGCTTAATCTCAGCTTTAGCCATTACAACTGAGCGTAATGGTACTGTCTTGCTAGTTTGGGGGTTAATGTAGACTGACTGGCTAACTAGAAATAAATCCCGCAGGCTTGCTCCAATGTACAAGCGCTTAACACTGACATTTTACAAAAGGAAAACTGGGTTCCCCTCCCCAGAGCTGGTCCACGCTTCCCCCTCCACCCAGGCACAGAAGACAAATAACTTTTTTTTCTCTTCGCTTTTTTGTCTCCCTCTCAGGGAGCCTTGCCTTTGCCATTTGTGTATATCTCTCACTCATTCCAAAATTGAAAGTTCTCGGTCTTAATCCTCTTAAAACAATAGCGCTTGTCTTAGTTTCGTATACATAAATATTATATCTGTGTCACCTGATATTACTTTACTATATGAAGGAACTGTTTCAGGCAGCCAGAAGATATGACGAAAACGTTGTGCATATGGGGAAAAAAAAGTTGACATTTACAACCAGGAGAGAGGTACGAAATTGCAAAGGTCATCAATGAGTAAACAGATATTAATGGTTAGCTGGATAACTGGTACATAAACAGGTCACATTAATAATTAACACCAGGAAAAACTTAGCACTTTCAACCAAGTTCGGGAGAGTAGGTGCCAAGGAAATTCCCCAGAAGTGGATGAGAACACCGTGCTGATTTCTGGTTTGCTGGAGAGGGAAAAATTACTGTTTCGTTTTTACATTTCTCACCTACTCCGTTTTGAGATGGAAATAATAGGAAGTGAATGGATCATGGAAGAAAAACTTCTCAGTGACTAATTATTTGAAAAGTGATACTTGGCAGAACACGGCCTATATCTTTGTTTTCCTTTCCTAGCAGTGTGTAAAACTGCCCAGGAAAGGTATTTTTCTATTAACCTATAAAGTCCAAAAGTATTAGCTCTCTCATTTTGTTATTTTGACCCTCTGTTATAGTGAAACTTGTGAGCTGAGAGGGTTAATTTTCACATGTGCTGATCGGCATTCACACCCATTTTCTGTTGTTGTTTAAAGACTATTTTTTAGAGCAGTGATAGGTTCATAGCAAAGTTGAGAGGAGGGCATAGAGGTTTCCACATCTCTTCTGCACTGCACACATGCATAGCCTCCGCCATTGTCAACATCCTCCACTAGGGTGGTGCGTCTGTTAGAACTGATGAACCTGCACTGACACAGCATGATCACCCAGGGTCCATAGTTTACTTTAGGGCTTATCCTTGGTGTTGCACTTTCTCTAGGTTTGGGCAAATGTTTAATGATGTGTGGGCTTCCCAGGTGGTGCTGGAGGTAAAGAATCTGCCTGCCAATGCAGAAGACTTAAGAGACGTGAGTTCAGGAAGATCCCCTGGGGGAGGGCATGGCAACCCACTCCGGTATTCTTGGCTGGATAATCTCGTGGACAAAGGAGCCTGGCAGGCTACAGTCCATAGGGTCACACAAAGTCATACAACTGAAGTGACTTAGCACACGTGCATGACATGTATCTCTCATTATCGTACTGCGCAGAGTATTTTCATACCCTAAAATTCTCTGTGCTCCGCCTATTCATTCGTCCCTCACCCCCAGCCCCTGGTAGCCACTGATGTTTTTCTTGTCTCTATAGTTTTGCCTTTTCCAGAATGTCATCTAGTTAGAATCATACAGTTAGAATGTGCAGCCTTTTCAGACTGGCTTCTTTCACTTAGTAATATGTACTTAAGTTTCCTGTCTGTCTTTCTATGGTTTGATAGCTCATTACTTTTTAGTGCTGAATGCTAGTTCATTGTCTGGATGTACCAGTTTATTTGTCCATTTACCTGCTTATGGACTTCCCTGGTGGCTCAGATGGTAAAGAATCTGCCCGCAGTGCAAGAGACCTGGGTTCAGTCCCTAGGTCAGGAGGATCTCCTGGAGAAGGGAACGGCAACCCACTCCAGTATTCTTGCCTGGAGAAATCCATGGTCAGAAGAACCTGGTGGGCTACAGTCCATGGGGTTGCAAAGAGTCGGGCACACTTACCTGTTTAAGGACATACTTTTAAAAAAGCGACTAACACACTTACCTGTTTATGGATAACTTGATCACTTCCAAATTTGGGCAATCATGAACAAAGCTGCTATAAAACATTCGTGAGCAGGTTTTTGTGTGGACATCAGTTTCTTCCCAATTTTTTTTTTATTGGGAAGATTTAAAGTGAGATCTGTGGTTAAAAAAGGCAAAAGCCCAGGGCACCAGGCAAAGTAACTTGATAAGCAAAGTCCCCTCCCACTCTCACCCCCTAACCCCCACTCCACCCTTCCCTTGGCTGGTGGGAAACTGAAAGTAATTGACCTGAGCCTTTCAAAAGCACCCCCTGTAAGCCCAGGGCATCACATTTTAGGATTTTTTTTTTTTTTTAAGAAGCCAGATTTTTTTGTAAAATCTCTGAGTTCCTGGACTTTTAACTGTTGACAACTCACTGAAACTCAGCTCAAGCCAAACACTATGCATTTAACTGCAGGTCACGTCAGCCCAGTTTAATTGCTCATCTAAATTAAAAATAAACAAACAAACAAAAGTTCCTGAAAATTTACTGAAGAAGGAGAGAGTCCGAGTGTATCTTTAAAGTTCGTTGTACACACTCTCTTTTAAATGCACAGTTCTCTATAGGAATATTCAGAAAAAAAAAGAAAAACTAACAAAACAGGACAATCGACTCAGTAGAGAAGTGGACTGCTGCTACTGCTNAGTTGCTCATCTAAATTAAAAACAAACAAACAAACAAAAGCTCCTGAAAATTTACTAAAGAAGGAGAGAGTCCGAGTGTATCTTTAAAGTTCATTGTACACACTCTCTTTTAAATGCACAGTTCTCTATAGGAATATTCAGAATAAAAAAGAAAAACTAACAAAACAGGACAATCGACTCAGTAGAGAAGTGGACTGCTGCTACTGCTGCTGCTAAGTCGCTTCAGTCGTGTCTGACTCTGTGCCACCCCATGGACTGCAGCCCACCAGGCTCCTCCATCCATGGAATTCTCCAGGCAAGAGTACTGGAGTGGGGTGCCATTGCCCTCTCCGAGAGAAGTGGACTATTAGGACCTAAAGCTTACTTTCAGAACCGTGTGAATAAAAGTCAGATGAGATATGTTTTTATATGTGGCCTAATGGTTTACAGATGAGTAACACTGCTTTCAAATATAATATGAGGAAACCAATTTTTAAATAAATGTGTAGTTTGACTATCAAGCCCACAGGAGATACTGTGACGTGCCCAACCTGAAAATCAAATTATTTAAGGTTGGTTATACTAATAACAGCCTCTAACCAACTACTCAGGTGAACTATAAAACCAGACTAGCCAAAGGCAGTAAACTGGGACAGGCATGAGTGGAAGCGGAAAAAAAATGAGGCACAACAGGGCTGGTTTACCAGTAAAATGTGGGGTTGATGCAGAGATAAGCTGCAGAGGTATGTGGGGTCTTGTTTCTGAGTGTGGCGTGGGAGGGCTGGGGGTTCTGGTCCCTCTGCCCTCCTCCCAGGACCGCATCCCCACCCCGAGCTTTCTGCCCACCTTTGACAGCTGGCTTGGTTCTCATACTCTCTCATCTCTCCTGACTTCTCGGAACCTAAAGCCTTCTCCACATCACCCTTACTTTCCACCTGAGCAATTCCTTGTTTGTCCTGTAAAATTCAGCTAGGTTCAAGTGCCTCCTTTTACAGAGAGCCACACCTAACGCCCATCCCAGTGTTTCAGGGTATCTCTGCTCTGTGCCCTCAAGCCCCCCTGCTGGCCCCACCTCGGGACTGCACTTCTGGGGGCCTTGGGTGCACACAGCTCTGTCCCCACAGGACCTTGAACTCCTTCTCAAAGGCAGAGGCTGGTGTTTTCTCGCCTGTGAGCCTCCCTCACCTTGCTTGGTGATGATGCACTTGGCAAACAGCACATTAATGTTGAGCACATGTCCAAATGAATAAACTAAATGGGCCTCTCAGCAGAAACACTTAGAAAAAGGAGAATCTGACAAGTAAAATCTGAGTGAATGGATCTATTGTAGCTTTTTCAGGTCTGACCCTTTCATATGTTCACTGCAATGACATTTGTGATAGCGAGTCCTATTTTAAAAAGTCTTAGGATTTTACTAAACACAGTGACAGTTCAGCTCTGCGGATTCCTCATCTGTAAAGCGGAGGTGATAACATGGCCCTGCTAGGCTCAGGGCATGGTTGGAAAGACTCCCTTATATAATGTATGTGAGCGTATGTATATGAAAAGCAAGTGAAAGTGAAAACGTACTCACTCAGTCGTGTCCAACTCTTTGCAGGCCCATAGGCTGTAGCGCGCCAGGCTCCTCTGTCCATGGAATTCACCAGGCAAGAATACTGGCATGGGTAGCCATGCCCTCCTCCAGGGATCTTCCCAACCCAGGGATCATACCTAGGTCTTCCCTACAAATGATAAAGCCTCAAATGCAATCTAGACTGAGGAGTCACCTCTCCTCTGCCCATCTCTGTCTGAAGTAAAGTCGCTCAGTCATGTCCGACTCTTTGCGACCATGGACTGTATGTGGCCTACAACGCTCCTCTGTCCATGGAATTTTCCAGGCAAGAGTACGGAGTGGGTCGCCATTTCCTTCTCCAGGGGATCTTCCCAAGCCACGAAAGATCAAGTCAGACAGTCTCTGTCTGACTCTATTAAAATTCTCTGCCTACTGACCCAGTATATCTCTGAACAAAGACTCTGCCTCTAATTTCAGGCCTCCCAGACCTGGTAGGACACCTAGAACTTAGCAAGTGCTCACTAAATGTTCATAATATAATGATAAACACAATAAATATCATGATACAAAATTCACTCCAATGGTACCAGGCACCACTAACCAGGACAGAACATGAAAGAATAAAAGAGAAAGAGAAATTATCAAGAGGATACCATTTACTGGGCACTCTATATATCTGATCGGAGAAGGCAATGACACCCCACTCCAGTACTCTTGCCTGGAAAATCCCATGGGCGGAGGAGCCTGGTAGGCTGCAGTCCATAGGGTCGCTAAGAGTCGGACATGACTGAGCGACTTCACTTTCACTTTTCACTTTCATGCATTGGAGAAGGAAATGGCCACCCATTCCAGTGTTCTTGCCTGGAGAATCCCAGGGACGGGGAAGCCTGGTAGGTTGCCATCTATGGAGTCGCACAGGGTCGGACACGACTGAAGCGACTTAGCAGCAGCAGTAGCAGCTATATATCTGATATTTACCAGTTGTAACTATAGAGTAGACTGTTGTTCTTGTGCAGTCACTAAGATCAATATAAAAAAATTGTACACTAGTAATGAAAACTTGGAAATATAAGAAAATAATTTCATTTTTTCTTGTTTAATTCTGCTTTCTTTCCATCTTATTGAGGTATAATTGACATATAATACTATATATGTTTAAAGTGCACAGCATAATATTTGACTTATATACATCATGAAACGATTACCATAATAAGTTTAGTTAACATCCATCATCTAGTGTTGTTGTTTAGTCGCTAAGTCTTATCCAACCCCATGAACTATAGCCCTCCAGACCCCTCTGTCCATGGGATCCATCAGGCAAAAACACTGGAGTGGGTAGTCATTCCCTTCTCCAGCAGATCTTCCTGACCCAGGAATTAAACTCAAAGTTTCTTGCATTCCCGGCCCATGCAGCCATAGCATCCCCTTTTGGGCTTCCGTCATAGCTCAGTTGGTAAAGAATCTGCCTACAATGCGGGAGACCTGGGTTCGATCCCTGGGTCAGGAAGATCCCCTGGAGAGGGAAATGGCAATCCATTCCAGTATTCTTGCCTGGAGAATCCCATGGACAGAGGAACCTGGCGGGCTGCAGTTCATGTGGTTGCAAGAGCTGGACATGACCTAACAACTAACCCACCACCACTCTTGCCTTGGCAGGCAGATTCTTGACCACTGAACTGCCTGGGAAGCCCATGTGGAGTAGATAACATTGGCCTTATTTTCACATGGAGGGAATCTGCATCTCAGTGAGTTGATTATCACACCAAAGGACACAGAGCTACTAAGAAGGCTTGAACCCATACACCACACTGCTTCCTTTGATGAGGTTTTTGTACCCTAGGAGTTAATAGTTTCCAGAACATCTGATAGGACAGAATCAATTACTCCTAGTGGTAAACAAAAACTCAGGGTGCATCTAGTCCAAGCCCCAGATAACACAAAACAGAGGTTCAAAGCAGGGATGTAGTCAAGGCTACTGAGACAGCAAAAAAAAAAAAAAAAATTCTTGCCTGGAGAATCCCATGGACAGAGGAACCTGGCGGGCTGCAGTTCATGTGGTTGCAAGAGCTGGACATGACCTAACAACTAACCCACCACCACTCTTGCCTTGGCAGGCAGATTCTTGACCACTGAACTGCCTGGGAAGCCCATGTGGAGTAGATAACATTGGCCTTATTTTCACATGGAGGGAATCTGCATCTCAGTGAGTTGATTATCACACCAAAGGACACAGAGCTACTAAGAAGGCTTGAACCCATACACCACACTGCTTCCTTTGATGAGGTTTTTGTACCCTAGGAGTTAATAGTTTCCAGAACATCTGATAGGACAGAATCAATGACTCCTAGTGGTAAACAAAAACTCAGGGTGCATCTAGTCCAAGCCCCAGATAACACAAAACAGAGGTTCAAAGCAGGGATGTAGTCAAGGCTACTGAGACAGCAAAAAAAAAAAAAAAAAGGCTGCAAAAAAGGCCAGTGTGTTTCACATTCATGTTACATCTTATTTATGTACTATTTTGATTAAATTTATAAGTATATTTTATAGCTTATAAAAGCTTTTAAATCAGTCTACTTTGTTTGATCTTGATATACCTTTATAAAAATGACATATAGCTTCCATTCACACAGAATTAAATCATACATAGCTACAAAAAGTTGTTTTTTCCTCACAAAATACCAGTGACCTCTCTCTTGGAAAACAGGCCAAGACTATCGACTGAAGCCCCAGCAGAGAAAGCATAACTCAGAGAAAGACCTCCTAAACAATCATTAAAGTAATAATTAAATACCAGAAAAGGGCAAAGGCATTTGCTCCCTTAAAAATTGAAAGAAATAATACAAATAAAATAAACCTTCTGTGAAAATCACTTCCGTCATCTTTAAAAGCCTTCCCAAATTCCAAATGGCTCTGTTATTAGCGATTCTTGATGCATGAGGTAGTCGTTTAAGAATAAATCTTTAAGTAATTCAAAACAAGGACTCTTCAGTAAATAGTTGAAATTAAGGGGGGAGTTAGAGTCATCTGGTTTCCATTAGGATGATAAAATAGTTCACTTGAAACCTTTTACAAGATGCTTTGTTACTGGGAGGTGTCCAGCCATCTCACTCCATCACTAGCCATTTGACACAACATAAAAGGCTTCAAAAGCCATGTTAGGCCTCTTAATCAAAAACTAATTGTAATAGATATTGGGGAGTGTTAACACGGTGACCGCTGGGTTGTAGCTGTGGTCTGGAAGCGCCAGTGAACATTAAACACAACCCCGAGTTGATAGGGCTTATCTCAATTTCAGAGCTAAGTGCTAAGTACTACAGGCCAGTATCTCCTCGCTATTGCTTTGTACCACTTTTGGAGTTAATTGCCCCACAGGCTTCATCTTCTTAATGAAATTTATAGCATTGTCAGAGAAGTTGGGAGATACGGCTGCAGTTTAGGAGACTTTACGGAAAACAGAGACATAAACAGAGGGGAAAAGGAAATACATACTTGGATCCTAAAGCGTCTGCAACCTTCCCTGAGTGGCGCGGGACTCCCCAGACCCAGGGGAGGCATTGCGGCACCTTAACTCTTTCAGGCCTGTAATGGAATATTCATGGAGTACAGGCTAATGGAAAGTTCATAATGCGTGTCATAGGGCCCACGGTTGGCATTCGATAAATACTTAATGATCAGCTTTACAGGATTGGAACTGCTGGCAAGCGATGAATGGGACTCATGGGCTGTGCAGCCCTATGTCTCAGGTGTGGCTGGTGCTCAGGAAAAAATTTTCTGGGTGATGGATAAATGAATAACTGGTCTCACTGGAGAATATTTCTCCATCGTTTGCAGGACGCTTTCAGGTTTGAGCCCCCCGACCATCCACTTGACAGTCCTACTGTTTCATTAATGACTGATTCGGGCCTGGAACTGGCACTTCAGGGCTCCCATCCCAAACTTGTTGACTTCAGATGAACTGGAGAGATGGTCTGTGAATGCCCTCTGTTCTAAAGCTAGCGACGGAAGATTTTGGAAGTTAGAGATTAAATGCAATTCTGGAGCCCGGATTAGAGCCTGGAACAGAAATTGAAAGCGCATTCAAAGAAAAACTGTGAAATCTGACGGTCTTGACTTCCGTTAATACTATTGTACTTGCTGCTGCTGCTATTGCTAAGTCGCTTCAGTCGTGTCCGACTCCGTGCGACCCCATAGACGGCAGCCCTCCAGGCTCCGCCGTCCCTGGGATTCTCCAGGCAAGAACACTGGAGTGGGTTGCCATTTCCTTCTCCAATGCATGAAAGTGAAAAGTGAAAGTGAAGTCGCGCAGTAGTGTCTGACTCTTAGAGATCCCATGGACTGCATCCTACCAGGCTCCTCCATCCATGGGATTTTCCAGGCAAGAGTACTGGAGTGAGGTGCCATTGCCTTCTCTGAATTATTGTACTTAGTTGTAGTTAATTTCTTAGTATCATAGGTTAGCATTACGGCAAACTAGAAGTTGTATAGGAATTTTCTGCACTATCTTTGAATTCTTCTATTAGTCTCAGATCATTTCACAATAAAAAAGTTTTTGACAATAATAACAACTCCACATTATCAAGACACAAAATAAATTATGTAATAAAAAATGCATAGAATGAAATGAGAAGTTATATTANAAAAAAAAAAAAAAAGGCTGCAAAAAAGGCCAGTGTGTTTCACATTCATGTTACATCTTATTTATGTACTATTTTGATTAAATTTATAAGTATATTTTATAGCTTATAAAAGCTTTTAAATCAGTCTACTTTGTTTGATCTTGATATACCTTTATAAAAATGACATATAGCTTCCATTCACACAGAATTAAATCATACATAGCTACAAAAAGTTGTTTTTTCCTCACAAAATACCAGTGACCTCTCTCTTGGAAAACAGGCCAAGACTATCGACTGAAGCCCCAGCAGAGAAAGCATAACTCAGAGAAAGACCTCCTAAACAATCATTAAAGTAATAATTAAATACCAGAAAAGGGCAAAGGCATTTGCTCCCTTAAAAATTGAAAGAAATAATACAAATAAAATAAACCTTCTGTGAAAATCACTTCCGTCATCTTTAAAAGCCTTCCCAAATTCCAAATGGCTCTGTTATTAGCGATTCTTGATGCATGAGGTAGTCGTTTAAGAATAAATCTTTAAGTAATTCAAAACAAGGACTCTTCAGTAAATAGTTGAAATTAAGGGGGGAGTTAGAGTCATCTGGTTTCCATTAGGATGATAAAATAGTTCACTTGAAACCTTTTACAAGATGCTTTGTTACTGGGAGGTGTCCAGCCATCTCACTCCATCACTAGCCATTTGACACAACATAAAAGGCTTCAAAAGCCATGTTAGGCCTCTTAATCAAAAACTAATTGTAATAGATATTGGGGAGTGTTAACACGGTGACCGCTGGGTTGTAGCTGTGGTCTGGAAGCGGCAGTGAACATTAAACACAACCCCGAGTTGATAGGGCTTATCTCAATTTCAGAGCTAAGTGCTAAGTACTACAGGCCAGTATCTCCTCGCTATTGCTTTGTACCACTTTTGGAGTTAATTGCCCCACAGGCTTCATCTTCTTAATGAAATTTATAGCATTGTCAGAGAAGTTGGGAGATACGGCTGCAGTTTAGGAGACTTTACGGAAAACAGAGACATAAACAGAGGGGAAAAGGAAATACATACTTGGATCCTAAAGCGTCTGCAACCTTCCCTGAGTGGCGCGGGACTCCCCAGACCCAGGGGAGGCATTGCGGCACCTTAACTCTTTCAGGCCTGTAATGGAATATTCATGGAGTACAGGCTAATGGAAAGTTCATAATGCGTGTCATAGGGCCCACGGTTGGCATTCGATAAATACTTAATGATCAGCTTTACAGGATTGGAACTGCTGGCAAGCGATGAATGGGACTCATGGGCTGTGCAGCCCTATGTCTCAGGTGTGGCTGGTGCTCAGGAAAAAATTTTCTGGGTGATGGATAAATGAATAACTGGTCTCACTGGAGAATATTTCTCCATCGTTTGCAGGACGCTTTCAGGTTTGAGCCCCCCGACCATCCACTTGACAGTCCTACTGTTTCATTAATGACTGATTCAGGCCTGGAACTGGCACTTCAGGGCTCCCATCCCAAACTTGTTGACTTCAGATGAACTGGAGAGATGGTCTGTGAATGCCCTCTGTTCTAAAGCTAGCGACGGAAGATTTTGGAAGTTAGAGATTAAATGCAATTCTGGAGCCCGGATTAGAGCCTGGAACAGAAATTGAAAGCGCATTCAAAGAAAAACTGTGAAATCTGACGGTCTTGACTTCCGTTAATACTATTGTACTTGCTGCTGCTGCTATTGCTAAGTCGCTTCAGTCATGTCCGACTCCGTGCGACCCCATAGACGGCAGCCCTCCAGGCTCCGCCGTCCCTGGGATTCTCCAGGCAAGAACACTGGAGTGGGTTGCCATTTCCTTCTCCAATGCATGAAAGTGAAAAGTGAAAGTGAAGTCGCGCAGTAGTGTCTGACTCTTAGAGATCCCATGGACTGCATCCTACCAGGCTCCTCCATCCATGGGATTTTCCAGGCAAGAGTACTGGAGTGAGGTGCCATTGCCTTCTCTGAATTATTGTACTTAGTTGTACTTAATTTCTTAGTATCATAGGTTAGCATTACGGCAAACTAGAAGTTGTATAGGAATTTTCTGCACTATCTTTGAATTCTTCTATTAGTCTCAGATCATTTCACAATAAAAAAGTTTTTGACAATAATAACAACTCCACATTATCAAGACACAAAATAAATTATGTAATAAAAAATGCATAGAATGAAATGAGAAGTTATATTACCTTTCTCTGCCAGTAAATGATGTTTCTAACTTGTCCTTACCCTCTCTGCTCAGTTTTTCCCAGCCCTCCTTTTCTTCTCACAAAATTCTACCTGAATTTCTGGCTTCAGTTGTATTTACATTCATTATTTATGCACATGACAAATGCTTCCACCTCACATTGAACTCACAGAGGAAAATGATGATGCCTTGTTTATCCTCGTACCTTTGGAGCTGTTCATTTGAAACCATGTGACCATAAATTCACAGAAAGAAAAACAATCTTTAACAAGAGTTACCATGATCCCAAAAATGTTATTATAGAAATTGGAAGGTTGATTTGACTGCTTTGAAAGTGTCCAAAATAACAATAGCCATGAAATTAAAAGATGCTTGCTCCTTGGAAGAAAAGCTATGATGAACTTAGACAGCAACCTAGACTTTGCCAACAAATGTCCATATAGTCAAAGCTACGGTTTTTCCAGTAGTCATCTATGGATGTGAGAGTTGGACCATAAAGATGGCTGAGCACTAAAGAATTGATGCTTTCAAACTGTGGTGCTGATGAAGACTCGTAGAGTCCCTTGGACATCAGGGAAATCAAACGAGTCCATCCTAAAGGAAATCAGTCCTGAATATTCACTGGATAGACTGACACTGAAGCTGAAGCTCTAATACTGTGGCCACCTGATGTAAAGCACCAACTCACTGGAAAAGACCCTGATGCTGGGAAAGGTCGAAGGCGACAGGAGAAGGGGGTGACAGAGGAAAAGATATTTGAATGGCATCACTGCCTCAACAGACATGAATTTGAGGAAACGCTGGGAGACAGTAAAGGACAGGGAGGCCTGGCATGCTGCAGTCCATGGGATTCACAGAGTCAGACACAACTAAGTGACTGAACAACAACAAAATATATGGCAAATCCATCTCAGCAGAGTGATTCAAAAGGTTCTCCTCCTCAAGACGGTCCAGCCACCCAGCTTCCTTTCATCTTGCTCTATGGCACACCCTAAGGGTTTGCTCTTGGCAACCTGTAGAGAAATGGCTTAATACCCTAAAGTCCAGGCTCTCGCCTGCCTGAAATGGGAATGAAGAGGTAGAGGGCGAGCAATTTTCCTCTAAAAAGCACAAAGAGCAATTTCACAAAACATTTCATTCTTACACTGTAGGCCAGAATTTAGTCAACCATCAACACTATCAGAACATTTTAATCAGTCCAAAAAGAAACCCCGCACACATTAAGTCATTCCCTGTTTTCCCCTCTCCCAATTCCTGCTGACCATTATTCTAATTTCTGTCTCTATGCTTTGCTTCTTTCGGATATTTCACATAGATGGAATCATACAATAAGTGGCCTTTTTTGTCTGTCTTCTTACATTTAGTATGATATTTTTAAGCTTTACCTATGTATGGGTGCTAGAGTTGGACTGTGAAGAAAGCTGAGCACCGAAGAATTGATGCTTTTGAACTGTGGTGTTGGAGAAGACTCTTGAGAGTCCCTTGGACTGCAAGGAGATCCAACCAGTCCATTTTGAAGGAGATCAGCCCTGGGATTTCTTTGGAAGGAATGATGCTAAAGCTGAAACTCCAGCACTTTGGCCACCTTATGCGAAGAGTTGACTCATTGGAAAAGACCCTGATGCTGGGAGGGATTGGGGGCAGGGGGAGAAGGGGATGACAGAGGATGAGATGGCTGGATGGCATCACTGACTCGATGGATGTGAGTCTGAGTGAACTCCGGGAAATGGTGATGGACAGGGAGGCCTGGGGTGCTGCGATTCATGGGGTCGCAAAGAGTCGGACACGACTGAGCAGCTGAACTGAACTGAACTGTTGTAGCCACCGTGTGTACTAATAATTCATATTATTTTTCATGACCAAATAGTAGCCATTGTATGGATATATCACATTTTGTTCATCCAGTCGTCACTTGATGAATGTTTGGGTTGCATTCACTCTGAAGCCATTATGAATAAGGATGTTCAGAACTTTCCTGAAGAAGTTTTGGATGAACATACATTTTCATGTATGTTTTAGTTCTCCTGGGAATATTCCTAAGTGTGGAACCGAAGGATGGTAACTCTGTGCGTAACATTTTAAGAAACTGCCAAACTGTTTTCCAAAGTGGCTGCACCATTCTACATTCTTATAACAATGCATAAGGGTTCTAATTTATCTACATCCCATCAACACTTTTGTTGTCTTTTTAATTTTAGCCAGACTAGTATGTGTGAAGTGGATGCACTGTGGTTTTGCTTTGCATTTCCCTAAGGAGTAACAGTGGTGAGCATCTTTTCATGTGCCTGTTGGCTCTTTGTATATCTCCTTTAGAAAATTATGCAAATTCTTTATCCAGTTTTAATTGAATTATTTCTTTTTTTATTGTTCAGTTATAAGACTACTTGCTGTATCATGGATATAAGTCTCTTATGGGATACATGATTTGAAAATATTTTCTCCATTATATGGGTTATGTTTTCATTTTCTTGATGGTGTTTTTGGAAGCATAAAATATTTATACAATTTTCAGTTCAGTTCAGTTGCTCAGTCATGTCCGACTCTTTGCAACTCCATGAATCGCAGCACGCCAGGACTCCCTATCCATCACCAGCTCCTGGAGTTCACTCAGACTCACATCCATTGAGTCGGTGATGCCATCCAGCCAACTCATCCTCTGTCGGCCCCTTCTCCTCCTGCCTCCAATCCCTCCCAGCATCAGAGTCTTTTCCAATGAGTCAGCCCTTTGCATGAGGCGGCCAAAGTACTGGAGTTTCAGCCTTAACATCATTCCTTCCAAAGAACACCCAGGACTGATCTTTAGGATGGACTGGTTGGATCTCCGAGCAGTCCAAGGGACTCTCAAGAATCTTTTCCAACACCATAGTTCAAAAGCATCAATTTTTCGACACTCAGCTTTCTTCACAGTCCAACTCTCACATCCATAAATGACCACTGAAAAAACCATAGCCTTGACTAGACGGACCTTTGTTGGCAAAGTAATGTCTCTGCTTTTGAATATGCTATCTAGGTTGGTCATAACTTTCCTTCCAAGGAGTAAGCGTCTTTTAATTTCATGGCTGCAGTCACCATCTGCAGTGATTTTGGAGCCCCCCAAAATAAAATTTGACACTGTTTCCACTCTTTCCCCACCTATTTGCCTGGAAGTGATGGGACCAGGTGCCGTGGTCTTTGTTTTCTGAATGTTGAGCTTTCAGCTAACTTTTTCACTCTCCTCTTTCACTTTCGTCAAGTGGCTTTTTAGTTCCTCTTCACTTTCTGCCATAAGGGTGGTGTCATCTGCATATCTGAGGTTATTGATATTTCTCCCAGCAATCTTGATTCCAGCT
>SJYX01009541.1:169611-287185 GCA_006410675.1 Oreotragus oreotragus | reverse complement strand
TCATTTTCACTATATTGATTCTTCCAATCCATGAACATGGTATATTTCTCCATCTATTAGTGTCCTCTTTGATTTCTTTCATCAGTGTTTTATAGTTTTCTATATATAGGTCTTTAGTTTCTTTAGGTAGATATATTCCTAAGTATTTTATTCTTTTCGTTGCAATGGTGAATGGAATTGTTTCCTTAATTTCTTTTTCTACTTTCTCATTATTAGTGTATAGGAATGCCAGGGATTTCTGTGTGTTGATTTTATATCCTGCAACTTTACTATATTCATTGATTAGCTCTAGTAATTTTCTGGTAGAGTCTTTAGGGTTTTCTATGTAAAGGATCATGTCATCTGCAAACAGTGAGAGTTTTACTTCATCTTTTCCAATTTGGATTCCTTTTATTTCTTTTTCTGCCCTGATTGCTGTGGCCAAAACTTCCAGAACTATGTTGAATAGTAGCAGTGAAAGTGGGCACCCTTGTCTTGTTCCTGACTTTAGGGGAAATGCTTTCAATTTTTCACCATTGAGGATAATGTTTGCTGTGGGTTTGTCATATACAGCTTTTATTATATTGAGGTAGGTTCCTTCTATTCCTGCTTTCTGGAGAGTTTTTATCATAAATGGATGTTGAATTTTGTCAAAGGCCTTCTCTGCATCTATTGAGATAATCATATGGCTTTTATTTATGCCTTTGATTTAAAGTGTTTCTCTTATAGACAGCATATAGTCAGATCATGTTTTTATCCATTTTTTCCAATCTCTGCCTTTGATTGAAGTGGCTGTCCATCTACATTAGGCAATTACTGATAGGATAGGATTTATATCTGGTATTTTTCTATTTATTCTCTATATAGCTTACATCCTTTTTGTTTTCCTATTCATCCATAACTGCTTTATTTTGCATTAACTAGATATTTCAATAGTATATTATTTTAATGTCCTTGCTATTAGTTTTTGTTTTCTTAGTAGTTGCCCTGGGTATAATAATAAACATCCTAACTTACAATAATCTAGTTTGGATGAATACCAACCTAATTTCTATATTAATACCAAAATTTGCACCAATATACCTCCATTTTTCCCCCTTTTTGGTGCAGTTATTGTCATTAGCTTTAAACATTGTAAGCACATCAACAAAGTTCTTGCTTTATATAGTTGACTTTTTTTTTTTTTTTTACTTTATTTTACTTTACAGTACTGTATTGGTTTTGGCATACATTGACATGAATCCACCACGGGTGTACATGAACTCCCAAATATGAACCCCCTCTCCCACCTCCCACTCCACATCATCCCTCCGGATCATGTAGTTGCCCTGGGTATAATAATAAACATCCTAACTTATAATAATCTAGTTTGGATGAATACCAACCTAATTTCTATACTAATACCAAAACTTTGCACCAATATACCTCCATTTCCCCCCCTTTTTGGTGCAGTTATTGTCATTAGCTTTAAACATTGTAAGCACATCAACAAAGTTCTTGCTTTATATAGTTGACTTTTAAATACAATAAGACATGAAACGTTTTAAAAGCCAAAACACTTTACACCCATCTATATTTGCCTATGGAAGAACTTTGTAGGTACTCATATATTTGTGAGTTATCAACTAGCATCATTTCAGTTCTTCAGCCTGAAGAGAGTTCTTTAGTGTTTCTTGTAGACCAGGTGTGCTAGCCACAATCTCCAGTTTTATCTGGGATTAATTTCATGATGTGGCTAAAAGTGGATTTATACTACTAAAGTTTATACTACTTGGAGTTTTTTGAGATTCTTGAATATGCAGATTAATGTTTTTCATCAAATTTGGAAGATATCAGCAATTATTCCCTCAAATATTTTTCAACACTTTTCCCTCACATTTTCTTCTGCAACTCTCATTACTCATATACGTTGGATAATGTTCCATAGATTTCTGAGGCACCATTTACTTTTACCCATTTTTTTTTTCTTTCTGTTCCTCAGCCTGGGTAATCTCAATAAACTATCTTCAAGCTCAGTCTTTCTTTCCTCTGTCAGTTCAAATATGTTTTGAGCTCCTCTAGCAAATTTTTCAATTTTTGCATTTTTCAACTCCAAAAATCCTATTTTGTTCTTTTTTTAAAATAATTTCTATCTTTTTATTGATGTTATCTGCTTGGTGAAATATTCTCATATTTTCCTTTAATTATTTAGATGTACTTCCCCTTTGTTCTTTTAAAGTCCTCGTCTTGTAAGTCCAACACCTGAGCTAATTCAAGTGTTGTTTTCATTGCCTTCTCCCTAGGTGTAAGCCATATTTTCCTGTTTCTTTTGAAAACATTTTAAAAACCATGATGTAAATAGGATCCCCCTCAGCTCAGGACTGGTTGTAGATGTTATTATTTTTTTTGCTCTTACGCCTCAGTTTTTCCTTTTTAATGTTCTGTTTAGTCTCTTGCTAGCTCCAGCTGTTATCAGCAACTCAGATACTTGTTGAGCTAAACAGTATAACTAATTATTTTTAACCAAAACCCTAGAGAAAAGGCAATTTGTAAAGTGAGCTCTGAATCAGATCAAAGAAAGACAAATTGTGAGACTGAGATGAAATAATGACAGACTTCTGGGGATGGGGCCTGTGGGGGGCTTCAGTATCATTTTTCCCCCTTCAGCGGCTTCTAGACCATTCATTTTCACACCTACCATGCATAAGAGGCTGTTGGTGTTCAAGGCTACTGCAGAACTGGGAAGAATGGGATGGGACATGAGTAAGTTAAAATGTCATGGCACTCATTCTTCTTACCATGATTTAATCATCTTCCTTGAATAAACACTTTTTGAGTTACTGTAAGCCTTTGGTTAATTTTCAGAGTACTGAAAAAGTTGTTTTTGATGATTTTTGCCAGTGTTCTCATTGCTTTTGTGGAGGAGTGGCTGTTTTAATGTCCTCATTCTATCATCCTAGGACTGTTTTCTGTGTACTTTAATGCAAATAAATATATACATTCAGAACTTGTCATCATGGCATGGGTTGGGTTAAACTATAACTATGGCAAGGGATAGGGTTCTCTTTGAGGTCCAAATGGTTGTTAGCCAAACCCAGAAGTGAGTCATTTCAGAATTTATCTCATAGAAAATTACTAAAAATTGTAATCATGACTTTATTAGGACACTAATGCTAATACCCCAAATATTTTACTTTCAGAAAATGTTTATAGATTTCATACTAAATGCAAGGACCTGTTAGTTGCAACGGAAAATCCAAAGATATAGTATACAAGGTCTTCTTTGAAAAGACTTAAGGAATGAACCCATGCCAAAGCTAAGTAATAAGACAAAAATATATGCCTCCTAATTTGTCCACAGGCAACACTAGCTCAGAGATAAATAGAATCACAGTTACACTTAAAAGAAAACATTTGTTCTTTGCTTTTTACCTCATCTGTGATTTTCGGAAACTCCAAGCCCTACCTTTGTATTCCATCATATTTCCCCAAGGAATCTTGAGCTTTTTAGGAAGTATTCAACTCTTTAGAGGCTGCTTAACCCAGATGCCATCAGAACTAGATTAGATAAAGAATAATGTCCAAGCTAATCCAGTTTAGAGAAGTTTTCATGGGCATATAACAAGAGTCTGGGCTCTGTGAAATTAAAGTTCTGTTTCTATCTCCTCTCTAAGCAGGAAGTGCTTCTTTCTCCCTAAAATAGGTCAAACTGCCAGAGTAAAATTTTATCCCAACTCTCTACTTATTAGACTCAGGACTTCAGACAATGCTTGTCACTTTATGTCTGACTTGTAAAATGGAAGTAACATTGCCTACTACTTGGACATAGGAACTGAAGGACATAAAATATTTACATAGTCTGACCTATGGAAAATATTCCATAAGTGTTTATTCATATTCTCAAAACACAAATTCCTGTTTGGACCCTCTCTAGGAGAGGATGAGCCTCATCTTGATGGCTCGACAGAAATCTGAAGACAGTTCTTTTGTATCATTCTTGTCTTGACTCAAATGTCAACCCCCCAGGAAGGCCTTCCTTGACTCCTCATCCAAAAGATGGGTTTCTCTTAGTTATTTTCTTTCCCACGGCAAGGGCAGCCAACTATCTCAGTTTGCCTGGACCAGAGGGTTTTCCTGGGATGCAAGACTTTCTATGCTAAAGCCAGAAAGCATGTGAGTGTGCTCAGTTGGGTCAGGCTCTTTGCTACCCCATGCAGACCTTGCCAGCATTCTCCTTCCATGAATTTTTCCAGGCAAGGATAGCGGAGTGGGTTGCCATTCACTACTCCAAACCCAGAATAACTCTGAGCAAACTTGAAAAGCCTGTTACCCTACCATATAGCGCAGCTGGTAAAGAATCCGCCTGCAATGCAGGAGACCCTGGTGATCCCTGGGTGAGCAAGATCTGCCGGAGCAGGGAGAGGTTACTCACTCCAGTATTCTTGGGTTTCCCTGGTGGCTCAGATAGTAAAGAATCCTCCCACAATGTTGGAGAACTGGGTTGGGAAGATCTCCTGGAAAAGGTAAAGGCTACCCACTCCAGTATTCTGGCCTGGAGAATTCCATGGACCATATAGTCCATGGGGTCACAAAGAGTTGGACACAACTGAGCCACTTTCACCATCATCCTACTTTATTCCCCTATGATCTTTGCCACTATCTAATATCATTCAATTCACTTGTTTGTTTTCTCATTTCCTTCCAAACAAAATGTAAGCCCCTTAAGGGGAGGGTCAGGATTTCATTTGTGTAATTTATAGCTGTGTTTGGATGCCCACAACACTTTTAGCACATAGTAGAGATTAAATAACTGTGTAGAAATATTGAATAAACTGTTGATTAATTGATTGATTGATTATTTTAAATGCTCACCTTTCTACTTTCCAAGTTCAAAACATTAAGGTATAAGGGTTCTAAAGTTTAATATGACTCCACAATTTTTTGTAGAAAAAATATTTGTTAGGGTTGTAAGGCCTGAGTGGGTTGAGAGCACTGGAACCTGTGTGGCAGTGAAAACTCAGACAGCTGCGTTCCTTTTCTTCTGATACCAAACAATATAATTAAAAAGGATTCACTGAAATGTAGACGCTTCTACCATTTACCGAGGAATGTTGGCTTCCTCCAACATAACCCAGTCTGTAAATACAAGATTAGCATCTGTGAAGGGAAAGCTCTCTTTCCATAAAACTGCATTCAGAAGGAACTCTCCACCCTTTTCCCATGCATAGAAGCAGAAGCATTACTTGTAAGACCCATAATTACCTTAAACGCTCCACAAGGATGTTAGAGCTACCAGTGTGAAAACACAACCTGAGACTGAAACGAGCCAGATAAAGATGATGCCCTTTCCCCACTATTAGTTTACTGTATAAATGAGAAGACATAAAGTAGTTTTAGATTTAATTAAAGTAATTGACTGAATTGCATTTTGTAGTTGTGATTGTCATTAACATTTTTGACCTCCCTGTCACATAGATGTGCCAGAGAATTTTTCCAATGGATATTTATTATGAATATTATCATCAATAAGCACCATCAACATATTAAAATTAATTTTAACTTCTTTATGGAAGACTGAAAGCGCAACCAGCTGCTGGAAGCCATCCGTTCTAAATCATTTTTTATCGATTCAACATGGCTAAACCTCAAATACAACTAACAGGGAATTTTATGTGTGTGTAGGCATTTCTCGCTATATAAAATATTTAATTTCATTTTATACCTAACTCCGGTTACATTAATCATGTAACCGTACTTTCCAGAGCCCCGGGATTCACGTGCTATTTTGAGCTCTTCACTGTGCAGTCCTGACAATGGCTGTTTGACGTCCATGTGCGTACTTAGTGACACATGGACGTTTGGTCTTATTTTGACGGCTTGCAAAGACCTTAATAAAAGACAGGCTTGGGTACATCACAAGATCTTAGTCCACAGGTGTGCTGAGCTGGGCTAACTTGTATGTAGAACAAACGATTAAGCTCTGGAATTTGAGACTCTCAATTGTATCAGTTGAGCACCTGTCCCGGAGGGAGGAATGCACCTCTCATTACATTACCCCCGGGCCGCCGGCTGGGGGCTGTGTAGGGTTTCAGCAGATCCCACTCAGGCACGCTGCCTGGGGTGCTTTTGCTCCTCTGTGCCTGCCCCCAAGGGCCTCCACCTGAGCCTCTCAGGGAGGACCCCCACCCCCTGTATGTGCAGCATCCTCAGCTTTGCGCCTGTCCACACCTCTTTCTACATGTACCGCTAACTGAGGACCTCCTACAAGCCGGGCACCGACTGAAAGATGTTAACACAGCACAGCATCTAACCCCTCCCCGCGTCACTGCAAGGGTTAGGGAGGCTAAGTAATGTACCCACGGGCATGTCACTGGACTCAGAGCCCACTGTCTTGATTCCCACACTATTTCCTGTTTAGAGTCCAGGTTATCACAGGCTCTGGGGAGTTTTCTGGCCTTTTGGCTGGCTCTGCTTAAAGGCTTCAATCCTTTGGGTTTCTGAGGCTTTACCCTTGGCCCTCATCTTTCCTTTCTCCCTTTAAATAGCTCCCTGATTGGTTCAATCTCCTCCCATCATGGCCCCGGTCACCAGTGTGGAAACCTGCCTCTCCCCCAGGTCCCTCTGCTGGACTCTAGGCCTCGCTGCTCCCGCCTCCACCTGGCAGGAGAGAGGGGTCTCGTGGGCTGCCCAATGCTGCGCTTCCAGAACTGAACCGGCATCTTCGGCAGCAAGCCCGCCCCTCCTCCAACGTGACAGCCTCATCACAGCATCAAGGTCAGCACAGCACCTTGGCTCCTCAATCTCCCTCTTCGTTTTCTCCATCACCAGCCCACGTACAGCCCCTCTCATTATCTCTTACCTTCCAAGACCTCTCACATCTGTCCTCCTCCACCCATCTCTATCAGCAGCACAGTCCAGTGACTCTCAACTGGGGGCAATTTTGCCTCTCAGCGGACATTCATCTAGAGGGGTCACACATGGGGAGAAAGGATGCTACTGACATCCAGTTGGTAGAGACCAGGGCAACTTCTAAGCAGCCTACAGTGCCCAGGGCAGCCCTCAACAGCAAAGATGAGGCAGCTCAAAATATCACTAGTGCTGAGGCTGATAAACCCTGGTCCAGTCCAAGCCAACATCATCTCCTACCTGAGCTATTTCACCTTCCTCCACCCCTCTCTCCATACCCACCTGACTCTCTCCAACCCATTCTCCACTCTTTGCTGCCAGAAGGATCTTTTAAAAAATAAATGTAGTGCCTTGGGAATTGCACGTGGCTACCGAAGGGTTAAGGAAATGTAGTCCATTTTATGTTTGAACTGCACCGGTCTTCTAGGTCACACAAAGAAATAGATTGTAGTTGGTAAGAAAGGGAAATAGAGTCGAAAGAAGAGAACGGATAATCCACCGTCCAAAGAAAAGGGAAGGTCTCAAGGAATCGGATGTACGAAGAGTGTAAAGGAAGTGTGGAAACGAGTTTACAGTAGAATTGGGTCTTGGAAGGGACTAGAGGGGTCGAGACGTAGGACGGATGGGAACGAAACTAAAAAGAGTATCGTAAAGGGTGGTGAAACACATATTATAGAAGTAGACAAATGAAAAAAGACCGAAGAGGTCTGTCTTAATTCGAGGTAATATCATCTCTACAGACAGAAAAGAAAATTTGACTCTATAAAAAAGCATGCTAAAAAATTTTTATTAAATAAACCGACACGGTCTAAAATAAACGTCGTGCACCCTAGATCAAGAGACGGATCCTTAGCTTGGGACCGGGGGACGAAACCCTCGAGTCTCAGAATCGGTGACCTGGTGGTCCCTTCAGGGTTCTACAGACAGAAAACAAATGATAATGTAGTGTTGACGGGTATTGACACGGATCGTGTATCATCCATGAGTTATTTATCAATGACTTTCTCATCTTTGTACTTTAATACATATGTATATACGACAAAAAAATAGAATTAAGTGTCTATTAATGGTCCATACTGTGTTTTCTTAGAAACCGTAAAAGAAAACGACTTGAAACTTTAGTCTGTTAGTGTACAGTTCTAAGTTCCCTTTGGATCTGATTTCGTTAGTTTGACGACTAAGTCGGGTTGGCGACTAAGTACTAACGGTCCGAGGACTAGAGGTCCGGTGTCCGGTCCGTTTAGTCAGTGTTCGTTCTTGGTTTGTGGAGAGGTGTGATACGTGTCGCCAGTGTCACTTGGAGAAATCAGATTCATTGGACTAATTCTTTGTTTGCTGATGAAATTTACTCTTAAAATCTGGGTGGACGAGAAAATCCAGGAAGCATGGCTATTATAGCCACAGGCCCTCCCTCTCTGGAAAGAAAACCATTTCCTACTAGGCTGTGGGTTTATCCAATATCCCGCTCTCTGAAAAGAGAGAAGCAGTCTTTTAGGATGCCAAAATATCAAACCATTCAGAATTTTAATGTCCTGGAATATTGCACATGTTACAGTCACTAAAACAAACAAAAAAAAAAAAGGAGATTTTTTTTTTTTTTTTTTGTAATAGTAGTAGTACTAGGGGCTTTCCTGGTGGCTCGGGGGTAAAGAATCCACCTGTCAATGCAGGAGAGGTGCATTTGATCCTTGGATCAGGAAGATTCCCCTGGAGAAGAAAGTGGTGACCTATTTCAGTATTCTTTCCTGAGAAATCCCATGGACATGACTGAGCAAGTGAGTATACAAACACACAGTGGTAACAGAAATTACAATAATAATTGGAGCTTACGTGTATTAATTGCTTACAACATGTTGGATACTGACCATGGTCTCACTTGATCTTCACAAAGCCTCTAATGAAAGGAAAGTGTGAATTGCTCAGTTGTGTGTGTCCTACTCTTTCAACCGCAAAGACTCTAGCCCACTTGGCTTCCCTGTCCATGGGATTTCCTAGGCAGGAATATCAGAGTAGGTTGCCATTCCCTTCTCCAGGGGATCTTCCCAACCCAGGGATCGAACCCAGGTCTCCTGCATTGCAGGTGGATTCTTTACCATCTGAGTCACCAAGAAGGCCCACGTCTAACTAGGAGGCACTTTATCATCCCTATTTTACAGATGAGAAAACTGAGAGTTACTGAGGCTGGGTAAGTTGTCCAAAGTCATGCAGCCAGTTAGCTGAAATGTGACCGGACCAACTATTTCTCTGATTACAAAGCTCATATTCTTTCATAATTCTTTCATGTAAAAAGTAAAACTATCAACCCCTTCAAGAGACTGATGATCACTCATTTCACAGCTCTAAAGACGAGAAGAGTAATACTGTAAACATGATTGTTCATGAACGATATGAGGCAGCAAATAAAACGCTTTAAAACTTCCCAACCCAGGGATCGAACCCGGGTCTCCCGCACTGCAGGCAGACACTTTACCATCTGAGCCACCAATATCTGAGCTTTATTAATTTCCCATGGTAACATTTGACAGTTTATTACCTAATATAAGACTAAATCAAAGAGGAATTCTACTAAAATTACTACATCAAAAATATATCAGGGAACTATTAGTATGTGTTTTTCTCTTCTCAACATTGTTGTTTAGTCGCTAAGTCGTGTCCTACTGTCCTGTGACTCCATGCACTGTAAGCCTGCCAGGCTCCTTGGTCCATGGGATTTCCTAGACAGGAATACTGGAGTGGGTGCCATTTCCTCCAGGGGATCGTCCTGACATAGGGACCTGCGTCTACTGTATTACAGGCGAATTCTTTACCACTGAGCCACCAGGGAAGCCCCACCATGAGAAAACAGAATTCTAGGATGGCTTTTAGAAATTTAAGAGGACATTATTCTTGCAGATCTCAACACATGCCTTCTATAAATATTAGGAATAACCAAATCTGTTTTGAACAGTTGATTTTTGAGAGCCTAGCATCTAGCTGGACACTATGGACTTCTGGTAGAAGTTCAAGGTGTTCTTAAAAAAGTTGTGTCCTAAATCTCCTAGTTCAGGTCTTGTGAGCCCAGATTACTAGGAGTCAGTGTGGTCCTTCTGCTTAGCTCTCTTTTACTTTTGAGAACAGATCTTTTCATGCAAAGACATCTGCAAGGAGCAAATTGGGCTCCCTGATTTCATTCTTTTGCTTGTAACTTAAGTTTTAGTTTGTTAAAGAATCCTAGCAATATCCATGGGAACTTGGAAATCTGGTATTAAAACACTATTTAAAGCCTAGGGCTTCCCTAGTGGCTCAGACAGTAAAGAATCTGCCTGCCATTCAGGAGACCCAGGTTTGATCCTTGGGTCCAGAGGATCCCCTGGAGAAGGGAATAGCTACCGACTCCAGTGTTCTTGCCTGGAGAATCCCGTGGGCAGAGGTGCCTGGTGGGCTATAGTCCATGGAATCGCAGAGTTGGACACAACCCAGAGACTAACACTCACTTTCAAAGCCTAGGGGAACATTCACATAAAATTTGCCCTTTGTTCTGACCTAACTGTCACTGTTTGTTTTTCCAAGTTAGCTATTTTTTTCTCTATTTTAGGAATTATTTCTTCAAGATTGGATACATTTCTATAAAGGATGCATTCAACAAGATGCCATGCAATTTCATTTCCACCCAATATTAAACGAATGTTGATTTAAATAGTTGTGAAATTGCTGAATATTTTTCTAGGCACTGATATGAATATTGATGAAGATGTGGAAGCTGATTTTCGTTTCTGCTGTACAACAATGTGAATCAGTTATAAGTATACAGATATGGTACTGAGTATATAAGTATACATATATGGAACCTATTTTGGGGGCAGGAATAGAGATACAGATATAGAGAATAGACTTGTGAACACAGAGGGGGAAGGAGAAGGTGGGATGAACTGAGAGAGCGCTATCGACATTTATACACTACCATGTGTAAAATGGTGTAAAATGTGGGAAGCTGCTGTACAACACAAGAGGGAGGGGATATATGTGTACTTAAAGCAACATCACGCTGGGGTGGAATAATCAAGGTGGGCTTCATGAAGGAGATGGCATTTGAACTTTATGAGATTAGAAGGATAGAGTTATTAATGAAGAATTTTCCAAAACAGGGAACAGATAAGGAAAGCCACGGCAGGGGAAGTTCAAAGGCACATCTGGGGTTAGACAGACCAACCTGGCAAAAGTGAAGGGTTAGCTTGAGTAGTGTTTCCCAAACTGTTCAACCAGGTGATGGTTGTTAAGTAGAGGCGAGTATTTGCTGTTAACTATGCTTGAGAAGTGCTAGGTTAAAGAACACTTTGCAGCATTTCTCAGAGCCTTTAGTGAGGTTAACTGCCTTATGAGTCTCAAAGAGAAGATGTTACATACTCTGGGTTTATCAATCTGATTGAATCATCGACTCCCCTCCCATTTCTGTAGGGCATTTTTTAATATCTCACTAAACTTGCCTCTATGGAACCGGTTTAGGAAGTGCTCTTGTGTAATTACACCTCATGGATAACAGCACAGACAGGCTGACAGGACCATTCTGTGGAGAGACTGGCTCTGAGGATGTAGCCCGAGGCAGCCGATGGAGGGTTCCGTGTTGGGACTCGGGCGTGATCAACTGTTTGGGAAGGCTCCTAGGGCAGGAGGAGAACGCATCAGGCCCGGGGCAACCATGAGCTTCTGTGTGGTCCAGTTGTAAGGTCTCAGGAGTCCAAGTGAGTGAATGAGAGCCACTCAGTTGTGTCCAACTATGTGCTACTCCATGGACTGTAGCCCACCAGGCTCCTCTGTCCATGGGATTCTCCAGGCCAGAATACTGGAGTGGGTTGCCATGCCCTTCTCCAGGGGATCTTCTGACCCGGGGATCAAACCCAGGTCTCCTGCATTACAGGCAGACTCGTTATTATCTGAGCCACCCGGGAAATCCCCCAGTGGCTTCCAGAGTCCAAACTCAACTGAAAAAAAAAAAATAACATTTTCACCCATTTCCAGTTCTCCAGCTTCACTGCACTAAAGCTCCTCTGCTCCCCATAGTTTTCTGAGGTTGTTAGAAAACTCTGTCTACATGGGCAGCGGGAGAAATGGAACATGTACAGAAGCCATGAGGATGCTGAAAGAGGACCCTTAGAAGCTAATCTGATCATTTTATTTCCCTACTTAAAAATGTTCAGTGGCTCCTCATTTCTCTGAATGTTAAAAGTACAAAAGCTGGCAGGATGGGACCTGTCCACCTCCCCTCCACTCCTCAAGCGGTCCTCCCCTTTGCCCACGTTCCCAGTGGGTAGTGAAAGCCTTCTCTCCTTGGACACTTCATCTGAGTGCAAGTTCTGTGAGGTCAAGGGCTTTTATTTTTGCATATCCTAGTAACCAGCTGGTAGTAAGTGGTCCATGAATACTGTTGAGTGAATGGGTAGGTAGACAGTGTACCCACTGGAACAGATATGGTGGGTCTTATAATGCTTTCCAGTGGATTCAACTAGCTCCCCAAATCAACTCATTATTTTAAAAAATGTTCCAGGTACACATATATCTCTTTCTGTTTGACTTTATATCTCACGTGACCTCTGTGTTTCTGTGAATCAGAGCCTCCAGCTGACAGTCACTTCTCTGCAGGCAGAAGGCGCACACTACCACCTCTGGTTACTTTGTCCTCTTTCCTCTTCACAGAACCTCCCAGGAGAGGCATCGTGTACCTCCTTTGGTGTCTTGACTTACCTTCCTGACAGCTACTATCTGTTGAATTGTAAAACAGAGTTAGCCCATTTCTACCCTGAAGTCTTAACTTACCTCAGCCAAAACGTCAGGTTAAATTCAATTGGGAAAGTCACTAAAGATGCCTGCCACCATTTCAGACTCTAGATGAATTAAGATCTTTCTATGTTCATCAAGGACGCTGACCTATAACTTTCACTTTTTTATAATATCTATGTTAACACATATACATGGAGCCTAGGAAAATGATACTGATAAACCTATTTGCAGGGCAGGAATAGAGACACAGTGGACACACAGTGGAAGGAGGGATGATAACAGCTAGTGTTAATGACTCAGTCATGTCTGACTCTTTTGCGACCCCATGGACAGTCGCCTGCCAGGCTCCTCTGTCCACTGGCTTCTCCAGGCAAGAATACTAGAATGGGTAGCCATTTCCTCCTCCAGGGATCTTCCCGACCCTGGAATCAAACTTGCATTTCCAGTGTCTGCTGCATTGGCAGGTGGACTCTTTACCATCGAGCCACCTGGGGAAGGGGAGGGTGGGACCAATGGAGTGAGTAGCACTGAAATGCATGATCACTTGTGAAATAGATATCTAGTGGAAAGTTGCTGTATAACACAGGGAGCTCAACCTGCTGCTCTGTGATGACCTAGGGGGTGAGATGGGGGTGGGGAAGGCTCAAGAGGGAGCAGATATATATATACTTAGAGCTGATTCACATTGCTGTTTGGGAGAAACCAATATAATATTGCAAAGCAACTATCTTCCAATTAAAAATTAAAAAAAAATTTTAAGATTTCCTATTGAATAGCTTATGTAGGTAAAACTACATCATTTTTAAAAAATTATACAAGTGAACTTATTTATAAAACATAGACAGACTCCCAGACAGAGAACAAACTTATGGTTATCAAGGGGGAAGGATGGAGGGGAAGGAATAATTAGGGAGTTTGGAATAGACACATATATACTGCTACATATAATGAATAACCAACAAGGCTAATGCTATGCGGCAGCCTGGATGGGAGGGGAGTTCGGGGCGGATTGGATTGATATATATATATGACCAAGTCCTCTTGCTGTCCACCTGAAACTATCAAAACATTGTTAACTGGCTATCAGTCAACCAGTCAGTTCAGTCGCTCACTCGTCTCCGACTCTTTGCTATACTCCAATATAAAATAAAAGGTTTTTGTAAAGATACAAAACATTCAAGATACTCAAAGTCTTCCATACCTCGCCCAAACAACTTTTAAGAACAGAATCTCATCTTCCACTATGTCTATCAAAGAACGTACACGTCAATCAGTCTGAGTTCTAACTCGTTAAAATCAAATATTATTTTACTTTTTCTATTGTTTCTCACTGTCCAAAATTTTCCTGTGGACGTTTGCCCCTTTGTTTCTTCCTCAGGCCAGCCAGTTGGGCATTTCAAACTGAATAGAACTCCCAGACAGCAATTTAAATTTTAAGGTGGTGAGGGTAATGTTTGGACATTTTATGCCGATAAAGCAGTTTTGTTACCCTCACTCTTTCTAAGACATGTTTACGGAGGAGACCAATGGGCCCTTGGTGGGTCCTTCCAGAAGACACTTCTCCTTTATGAAATAATGCCAGATAAGCCCAAGGACAAAAGATTTTAATAAAGATCTGACCACTCCACTGGGCCTAGCAGCATTTCTATGCTGAGCTTCCTAAAGACAAGCTCACTGGGTGATTCAGGACCAGGCACACTCAGAGTCTTCACACCACACTTTTAACAGCTAGAAAATCTCTCTCTGCCACTCTAGGCTACTGATGGTCACTAAACACAGTCGCAGACGAGCTGTGCTCAGGTGTGGTTGATGGTGCTTTGCACTGGGGCCTGTCTGAAGTCAGTGACTGATTTGGTAACCCTCTCCTTTCCCTCTGTCTTCAGAAATGCTCCACGCGTTCTCTGAGAGGCCTGGAGGTAAATTAAAAGTTCCATTCACTCATATGTGCCGCCCACCAGTCCATGCAGCCCGTACCTTTCGACATGGGCTGGATAAGTTATGTTTGATCTAGTGACCTAAAGGTGAATTGTAGGTTATACTTAATTACACTCATGAGCCAAGCGTAAGTCAGTAACAGACCTTCCTATTTCAGTCCAAAATGCTGTGAAACCCCAGACGGGAGTGCACTGATTATACTGTGGAGGTTTGTGTGAACCAACTAGGGTAAATAATTAGACTGTATTTTTAATTAATATTGCAGTGCCTTCTAGCACAAGGATATTTAAGATGATGACAGTATTGGGGTAATAGTAAAGTGAAGAAACAGCCTTGCTCTTGATGAAGCCAGAAAGAACAAAGAAAGTTTTGTCAGATTAGCAAAAGCACCCTGCAGTTTTGGCAGTATCATGTCCAAAGTTTCTAGTGTTTTTAAAGGAAGTTTTCAATTTAGCAAATACTCTGTTTGCCAAGGTGCATAATTGGTCTTTATTACCAAAAATATATCCAGAGAGAATGAAAGACAAGTACTGTACATTTTGAGTTGGTGTAACTGCAAAACTTTTTGGAATCATATGAACTTTATGAGAATCATAACAATTAACACAGATTTCATAATGGGCACCATTTCAATTTTTGTTTCATTAGGCTTCATAAAACATAGGCTTGTGAAAAGCCAGTTCAATTAAAATATGAACTTTTCATTATTTTTAACACATTTTACCTATTTTTAATTGATGAAAGTGTTATGTATTTTGCCAACCCAAGAATTTTTCACACTTCTTTAATTCAAACCAGCTTGATTTTTGCAATTCAAATAGACAAGTTATTATTTGATATTAACTGGAAATCAAATAAAAATAGTAAAATGTATTAATGGATCACAATGCATACATTATTTCCTAAATAAGTTTATTTTATTCATTCAAAATACAGTAAATAAATTTTAGTTTAACCCTAGCAATCCTCACAACTTCTCTACTAATATTCTACAGATAAAAATTTACAAATGAGAACACCTAAGCTTTAAGAAGTTATATAACTTGCCCTAGTTCATCTAGTAAGTCATCATGCTTACTCAGTCCTATCCAACTCTGTAACCTCATGGACTGTACCCTGCCAGGCTCCACTGTCCATGGAATTCTCTAGGCAAGAATACTGGAGTGGGTAACCATTCCCTTCTCCAGGGGATCTTCCTGATCCAGGGATCAAACCCAGGTCTCCTGCATTACAGGCAGATTCTTTACTGCCCGAGCCACCAGGGAAGCCCCATCTAGCAAGCAGAATATCCAAAAATCCCAACAGAGAAATCCAACCACTTGCAACATTTTCTGTAAGCTTTAGACAAGAAGGTCCTTGAGACCTTACTGAGTAAGGTTGTGTATTTTTCTTTTCCTTGTATTTCTTTTTTATGTATTTATTATTTTTTTGTTTGCTTGCTTTTCCCTTATGTACTGTTGCTAGGATTCCCCAGGTATCTCAGACAGTAAATACTCTGCCCGCAGTGTGGGAGATCAGCGTTCGATCTCTGAGTCGGAAAGATCCCCTGGAGAAGGGAATGGCTACCTGCTCCAGTATCCTTGCTTGAAGAATCCCATGGACAGAGGAGCCTGGCAGGCTATAGTCCATAGAGCTGCAAAGAGTCAGACACGACTGATGAGCGACCAACACACACACACACACACACACACACACACACACAGTTGCTAGGCTAGGAACACACTAGTAGTTCAATAAATACAGTCAGTCATTGACTTACTTTCTTCTTTCTACTAAACACAGCCCTCTATTAGCTGCATTTCTATCAATTTATTGTTAAGCAACACAATTACAGCAAATCCTGAGACACCTTTGGATAATAGTCATTTGAAGCATCATAGAAGGATAAAATTATGATCCTGTGTATCTTGAGATGGGGATTAGGTCCCCAACCCTTGGCTGAGTTGACCAGTTCTATTGAGAGCTCTTATAGACACCTCAATGATATCATTCCCAAATGGAATTAATTTTCTCATCTTCTACCTATCATTTCTCTTCACTGTCCAAGTGTCCCAACTAGACACTAGGGTGTCACTCTCATATATTTTTTTCTCATCAACTCCCCCATATGATCTCAAAGCATCCAGGCTACCTGCTGAGTCTCTTTCCATTCCACCACTGCATTCCATGGCTTATGTGCTTTAATTTTGACTCCTATTTGTTTCTTCTGCCTAGAAGATTTCAACAATTTGGTTATAAGCTGCCTTGCGTCTGGTCTGTCATCACTTGCATTCTTCCTCCCAGGTGCCCAAATTTCCTTTCTGAAATAGAAACCATTCACTTCTTAAAGGCAGGTGACACCTGCCTCTATCTTAAAGCAGTATTTTCCGCTGTGGGACCCATGGAGCTCTGGGTGCACTGTGAAAAGGGAGAGACAAAGAGGTTCAGGGCAAGTTCTTGCAGAGCAACATGTTAAAGGGTCTGAGGTCTTAAAGAAAAAATCCGATGTTACAGCCTAACCCATTGTTCCCTCCATTTTATTTGACCTTAAAACCTCCTGTTTTCCAATCCTAAACCAATACAATATTGTAAAGTAAAAATAATAATAATAATAAAAGAAATGTAAAAAAAAAAACACCTCCTGTTTTCCCAATCAATACCAATTCACATCTCAAGGAACCATTGTTCTTCCAAGCGTAGTCTGAGAAAATACCATTTTCCCAGTAAATGAATGGAAGCTCCCACCCTGCTCCATGACACACCAATCATGCCATGCTTATGGCTGTTTCAAAGGCAATACATGCTCTTGCTTTATCAAATTAAACAGGAAGTTTCCTCAAAATAGCAAGTGTTCCCCCCAACATCTCCATCTGAAGAATTCTAACAATTTTAAAACTCAGCTCGAGTGTTACTATATCTCCAAAGCCTTCCTTAAGTCTTCAAGTCACTCTGCTGTTTGATGTCGTTCTAATACTGACTGTGTATGTTCAGAAAGCCACCCTCCTAACCAGGCAGTCAGGCCCCTTTATCTTTGTATCTGCAGCTCATAGAACAATTTCCAGCATGTAGCCCAAACTCAACGAATGGTTCTTGAAGGTGTATTTCATTGTCTTCTAATGCAATACCTTACAGATAGTAGGTGTCAATGCATACTGACTATAGTATTTCTTGAGAGAGATCAGATTGACTTTAAAGTCACCTGGGGCTTCCCTGGTGGCTCAGCGGCAAAGAATCTGCCTGCCAACGCAGGAGACATGGGTTCTATCCCTGGTCCAGTAAGATCCCACCTGCCACGGAGCAACTAAGCCCATGTACCACGCTACTGAGCCTGTGCCCTAGAGCCCAGGAACCGCAGCTACCGAGCCCTGGCCCGGCAACTACTGAAGCCCGCCCGCCCTAGAGCCTGAGCTCCACAGCAAGAGAAACCACCCCAGTGAGAAGCCCTGCCATATTTTTTCTCCTTTTCTTAGCTTTAATATTTTCCTTTTGTTATTTAAATGTGTTATTTTATATTGGTATAGGTGATTCGCAATGTTGTATTAGTTTCAGGTATACAGCAAAGTGATTTACTTATACATATACAGATATCTGGGCTTCCCAGGTGGTGCTAGCGGGAAAGAACTTGCCTGTCAATGCAAGAGACATGAGACTCGCGTTTGATCCCTGGGTTGGGAAGATCCCCTGGAGAAGGTAATGGCAATCCACTCCAGTGTTCTTGCCTGGAGAATCCCATGGACAGAGGAGCCTGGTGGGCTCCAGTCCATAGAGTCGCAGTCAGACATGACTGAAGCGACTTATCATGCACTCACCAGATATCGATTTTTCAGCCATGGATAGTTAATCAATGGAAGGTAATAGTGGGCACAAAGTACAGTACTGGACACCTACTGTCCTCATCCAGACACGCAGTACCCAGTGGCTCCAAGAGTTCTAGTAACTTCCTCACTACTCACTGGAAGGACAAGGTCCACTGACAAACAGTCTACCTCGATGCTCCGTGGAAGTTAATTTTCAAACAATTGTGTCAAATACTTTTCAGCGGTGAGGCAGATCTGTAAATGACGGGGCTGTTTTCCAGCGGGGTAATCTATTTCACTTCTTCCCATCCCCTTTTCCTCGTGTGTAAGACAAGGATAAATAAGGCAGCATTTGAAAACATTTAACACCTTGCTTGGCACCTAGCAGGCAATCAATAAAAGTATATTTGGTTCTGCTTCCTCTTGAATTTTACAGTTTATAAAAATAAAAAGAGGAACCACTTACACGAAATTAATAACCACCACAGCTCAAAAACTTGTTACTCAGTTTATTTTGGACAGATCTATTTGTCTCTGCCATTCTCCATGTTAAATTAAAATCAAAACAAACACACTCTTCAAAAAAAAAAAAAAAAAAAAGCCCTCCTAATTCAACAGAGTAGCATTCAGAATTAGGCATCTGAGTCACACATTTTAATCCCAACTGACTCAGTTTATTGTCCAAAGCATATTGAGACCTCAGTGTCACTAAGGTAAGGCCCGAATGAAACATGTCCATCGGTGGTATGGTCCTGTCACAGCACAGTTGGAGATGTTGGTTGGAACCTAGAGAACAAAAGCATCCCTTTTATAAGGTGGGGACCTTTCAAATTATTCCCCCATTATTTTTTAAAGGAGTAAAAATGCATAAGGCAATTTAAACAGATCAGGGACGGAAGAAGTCACAGCTTATGCTTGGGAAAGGACCAAGTCACATACAAAGAAGGCCTGGGCCAGTGTGGGGTGAGGGCACCAGGCTCTTAGGAACGTGGGTCCCCCTAGCATTGGAGTTAATGAGGCCACTGGTTCACTTATTTTCCTTCCCAGAGATTATCATGATCAATTGGCATGATGATTATGGAAAAAATTAAAACAGTATTCCCAAAGATCAAGTTAATATAGGCCTTTGAGACTTTGAGCTTCCTGGAGGAGAAGGGTATATTTTTCTCCGAAAGGGGGAAAAGCACTTGAGATGAACTACAGTTTAGTTCAAAGAAGCCATGGTGAATTTCTTGTCCCCACCCCCACGTTTTTTTATTCATAGCATCTAACATCTCTATTAAACCCTTGAGGACCTTTCTCCTTTAAGAGCCTGTAATGAATTTAACACAAATTCAAAGGGAAATAAAAGGAGCCAGGCGGGGTAGGGGAATCAGAATGAGGAATCAAAAAGCATATGAATTTGTGGAATCCTCTTGTGGTTGAAAAACCATTTGCTCCTCCTTCAGCCCAGTGACACAGTCTACATTTTCTAGAATCAGATGAAAAATCGTTTTTCCTTTGATACCTCAAGCCCGCCTAAGAGACAGACAGTTACAGCATCACACTGCTTCCCGAGGAGCCAAAAATCTAATCATTATGATCTCACTAAAGTTGACTGCCCCACATACAAAGCAATTCCATTTTTTAGTTCCGTTTTTACCCCATTCCTTTGTCATTTATTTAAAGCTAGAGTCTGGGTTTGTTTGTTTGTTTGTTTGTTTTCTTCTAGAGAGACTTGCATTTTCTCCTCCATAGAAAAAGCATCTGACCACCTTGGAAGCTGGTGTGGAGGGTGAAATCTGTGTAGATCTGCATTCTTGAGCTTTCTTTCCATGTTACTACTACAAAATGGAATATATAAATATGAAACTGTTCAGCTCTTCCATCTAACAAGGATTTTACTTTTAGCAACTAAACTGTCTAGACAGAATAAGCAAAGGGAGGAGAGTTAAACCAACGAATATTCCGTATCACAAGGAATTTTCCCTGCAAGCTAGTCTCGACTTCTCTATTTCATCTCCCTTCCCTAATCACAGGGAAGCCAGATCCATGAAGACATACCTGTCCTTCTCTAACACTTGGCGTCCATGCTTTACTCCTAGTCCGTATCGGTGTTGATTTCCCATAGTTCGTGGTCACAAAAATGTAAAGCAAAGAAACAAAAACCTAACCCTTTATGTCCAGCAAACCCAGACCAAATGCACTACCATATTATTTCCATGACTGACTTAAAGGAAGAAACATTTTAAGAGGAGAGAAGAACCCGTTGTTGTGACTTTTTACATTTTATCTGTAATTTATCCATTAAGTCTCTCCAATGGCTAAAGTAATCTTATTGAAAATGTGACGCCATCATTCTGGGCACAACAGTGACTGTAATAAATTGAGTTTGAAAACATTTAGATATGGCGTTTGGGCCAAGCACCATGGGAAGTACTGGCAGGCTCACCATGGGCGGTCCTGTGGATTGTGCACAGTACAAGGGTGCCCAGCTAAAGAGGCAGCTGATACCCAGTTTGTTCTCTAACCAAGCAGAACACCTGGGTGCTGGCTATAACCATTTGAAGGAAAAGTGGCCTTTTTATAATTCATTTGTCCCAAGGTTTTCTGATAGTCATATTTGACTAAGTAAGCTCAGGACTAAGGGTACCAGGAGCTTGTAATCTAACAGCAGATCATCTCAGTGGAGGGTGATATAAATTACCTGAAAAGTAGCCTTGATGAGATAAAAGGTGAATAGTGAGCTAGTCATCACTCCCCCTTATACAGCTTCCCTAGCTGGTCTTTTTAGCAAAGCACAATCACACTGTTAAGTACAATATTCTCAACCCTATGAGACAGGAGTCCAAGTGTCCTTTTCGTGACTGAAGAAAACAAGGCTCAGAGAAGTCAATCAACTTGCCCCAGACCATCCAGCAGCTAATGAGTCACCCAAATACCCCATGTTCTCCCAAGGTAGAGGGACACAGAAGAAGGAGGCAGAGAGGTCTATGACTGGGGTGGGATTAGAGTTGAACCCCTGGTGGTATTAACACTCATCTCCAATGCCCAGCACTGTGCTTGGCACATGGTGAACCCTCAAAGAGTCTTTCTTGAACTGAACCCAGGAAGGAGAGCTGAAGAACCAACATTTCTTGAGCAGGCCCAGGAGGCACCTAAGATGCTACATGAAAAAGGTGCTTGCTCTCAGGGCGGCCCCTGTCGCCTTAGTCCCCCACCCTGGTCCTCCATCCCGCCCTGTACTCTCCCAACAACCTCTGTGATTTGGGAAATTCCATTGACAAGGCTGGTGTGGACAAGGCAGCAATTCAGACAGCTCGCCCAGGTCTCCCCTCTCTCCACCCACTGGCCCTCCATCAGACTCACTGTGCCGTGTCTGCACAGAGACATGAAAGCTGGCCGCCCTCCTTCTTGGTGGTCTTCCATTTCTTTGCCAATACATTGATCTGCTTCACAACATGCTTCAATATATTTGACATCTGTCATAAAAGCCAGGTCAGGCATATCTATCTTCTGTTAGAATGAGCTATTCTACAGAGGCACTTCCTCTGCTGTTCAGGCCCCACCAGAAATAATTCTTGGCATATTGTCATGTCTACCAACCTTCTGATTAGGAGCCAGAAAGGACTGGTCCTGGTAGCTTCTCTATTTCATCTCCCTTCCCTAATCACAGGGAAGCCAGATCCATGAAGACATACCTGTCCTTCTCTAACACTTGGTGTCCATGCTTTACTCCTAGTCCGTATCGGTGTTGATTTCCCATAGTTCGTGGTCACAAAAATGTAAAGCAAAGAAACAAAAACCTAACCCTTTATGTCCAGCAAACCCAGACCAAATGCACTACCATATTATTTCCATGACTGACTTAAAGGAAGAAACATTTTAAGAGGAGAGAAGAACCCGTTGTTGTGACTTTTTACATTTTATCTGTAATTTATCCATTAAGTCTCTCCAATGGCTAAAGTAATCTTATTGAAAATGTGACGCCATCATTCTGGGCACAACAGTGACTGTAATAAATTGAGTTTGAAAACATTTAGATATGGCGTTTGGGCCAAGCACCATGGGAAGTACTGGCAGGCTCACCATGGGCGGTCCTGTGGATTGTGCACAGTACAAGGGTGCCCAGCTAAAGAGGCAGCTGATACCCAGTTTGTTCTCTAACCAAGCAGAACACCTGGGTGCTGGCTATAACCATTTGAAGGAAAAGTGGCCTTTTTATAATTCATTTGTCCCAAGGTTTTCTGATAGTCATATTTGACTAAGTAAGCTCAGGACTAAGGGTACCAGGAGCTTGTAATCTAACAGCAGATCATCTCAGTGGAGGGTGATATAAATTACCTGAAAAGTAGCCTTGATGAGATAAAAGGTGAATAGTGAGCTAGTCATCACTCCCCCTTATACAGCTTCCCTAGCTGGTCTTTTTAGCAAAGCACAATCACACTGTTAAGTACAATATTCTCAACCCTATGAGACAGGAGTTCAAGTGTCCTTTTCGTGACTGAAGAAAACAAGGCTCAGAGAAGTCAATCAACTTGCCCCAGACCATCCAGCAGCTAATGAGTCACCCAAATACCCCATGTTCTCCCAAGGTAGAGGGACACAGAAGAAGGAGGCAGAGAGGTCTATGACTGGGGTGGGATTAGAGTTGAACCCCTGGTGGTATTAACACTCATCTCCAATGCCCAGCACTGTGCTTGGCACATGGTGAACCCTCAAAGAGTCTTTCTTGAACTGAACCCAGGAAGGAGAGCTGAAGAACCAACATTTCTTGAGCAGGCCCAGGAGGCACCTAAGATGCTACATGAAAAAGGTGCTTGCTCTCAGGGCGGCCCCTGTCGCCTTAGTCCCCCACCCTGGTCCTCCATCCCGCCCTGTACTCTCCCAACAACCTCTATGATTTGGGAAATTCCATTGACAAGGCTGGTGTGGACAAGGCAGCAATTCAGACAGCTCGCCCAGATCTCCCCTCTCTCCACCCACTGGCCCTCCATCAGACTCACTGTGCCGTGTCTGCACAGAGACATGAAAGCTGGCCGCCCTCCTTCTTGGTGGTCTTCCATTTCTTTGCCAATACATTGATCTGCTTCACAACATGCTTCAATATATTTGACATCTGTCATAAAAGCCAGGTCAGGCATATCTATCTTCTGTTAGAATGAGCTATTCTACAGAGGCACTTCCTCTGCTGTTCAGGCCCCACCAGAAATAATTCTTGGCATATTGTCATGTCTACCAACCTTCTGATTAGGAGCCAGAAAGGACTGGTCCTGGTTTCCCCCAACCCCTATCAGAGAAACAAGGTAACAGTTACAGGACCAGAAGGAGACGTCATGATAGGAAAACCTAAAGGGAAGTTGTAGCCAAAACCACTGGCTCAAAACAAATATCTTCCCTTAACATCTTTCAAAGGGCTTCCCTGGTGGCTCAGCGGTTAAAGCGTCTGCCTCCAATGTGGGAGACCCGGGTTCAATCCCTGGGTTGGGAAGATCCCCTGGAGAAGGAAATGGCAATCCACTCCAGTATTCTTGCCTGGAAAATCCCATGGACCGAGAAGCCTAATAGGTTACAGTCCACGGGGTCACAAAGAGTCAGACACGACTGAGCGACTTCACCTTCACCTTCAACATCTTTCAAAAGTCAGTGACTGCAGCAACACAGCTGTTTCGCTGTGATGGGGCATGAATTTTCTCATGACACGTGGCTCAGATGAGTCTTAGGTTCATGCAACACAGAAAGACATTGATGAACGTGTTTCTGAGTAGCAGTTGAAGCGACTTCACCTTCACCTTCAACATCTTTCAAAAGTCAGTGACTGCAGCAACACAGCTGTTTTGCTGTGATGGGGCATGAATTTTCTCATGACATGTGGCTCAGATGAGTCTTAGGTTCATGCAACACAGAAAGACATTGATGAACGTGTTTCTGAGTGGCAGTTGCTCCTCTTCAGCATAGGATGGGTCAGCCTTTAAGGGAGGCTTCACGTAGGTGAGACTCCTGGGCAACTCGTTCTCTCATTACAGAGTATGAGTATAGAAGAGAAGCATCGATCACTTCTGGTCCTAACTGATCCCTTGAGAGGCACCCATACAAGAAGCCTGTCTCAGTTCCCCCAAAGACCTGTTGGTTGGAAAAATCTTTCACAAGATTACCCACATCACTACTATGATCAAAGCTGTTACAGCCACTTTGATTCTCTCTGAGCCAAGTATATATGGCAAGATATATAATGCTTCACCCTTGGGTGGAGAACATGGGCAAATGTACCTCTTTTGACAGATCAGGAAGGAAGGAAAAGGATGATTTTTATAAAGAAAGATATTTTAGAAAGACATATGCTAACTTAGCTATTTGTATTGAGAGTGAAAAAGGACTCTTTTTCCAGATATTTACAAATCTTTCCTTGTGGCAATAATTGCAGCAAAATTTATATTTTTAACAGTGATGACGCAACACACTTAATAAAACACGTTAGTTGAAACAAATATTTCTACTTATAGGAAAAGAGAGGGCTTCCCTGGTGGCTCAGATGTTAAAGAATTTGCCTTCAATGCAGGAAACCCGGGTTCAATCTCCAGGTTGGGATGATCCCCTGGAGAAGGGAGGGGAAAGAATAACTTCCACAGCTAGATGAAGCTGTGGATACATTCTAGATTCTGGGCCATCCTGATTCCCTGAGAAGCCCAAATAGTTATTTGGGAGGTAGACAGGCTGTGAGAGGAGGGGGAGAGGTCCAAACATAACAAAGAAAAATGGGATTAAGAACTAGAAATCTCTTTTACTGGGGCCACTGGAGTAAATCAAGAAAGCATCCAACGATCCTTGGTAAGAAAGTTTGTTCTCTCGGCAGACCTAAACAGGACTTTTAAGAACAGAGAAAACTCATGCAGACAGGAGTGTGTGCATGCCCTTTTGTTCAGTTGTGGCAGACTCTTGGTAGCCTGCCAGTCTTCTCCGCAGAATTTTCCAGGCAATACTGGGATGGATTGCTATTCCCTTCTCCAGGGATCTTCCTGACCCAGGGTAGAACCCTTGTCTCCTGTGTCTCATGCCTCAGCAGGCAGATTCTTTACCACTGTACCACCTGGGAAGTCAGCAGACAGAGAGGCCCCCAAATATTAAGTGGTGGACACTCAAAAAATACTATTTCTGGTTGGCAACATTCTAAGTCCTTCTTCTAATCCAACACTTGAAAGAATGCCATACATTTTTTTTTAAACACACGTAACTTGTTTGCTCCATGCTTACATGAGAAATGGACTGTCTTGTTCAAACTGGAATAAATTGTTGAAAGAAATATAAGTGCTTAAGTGTCTTCTTCAGGACCAGGAAATCATCTATCATTTGGACTTTGCGTTGTAGCCTTGTAAAGAAGAAACTCGTTCCTTATAGTTATGCTGCTAAACTAGGAATAAAGACCTTTGTTGAAAGAGATGCTTTAGCAGTATCTGGATGAGAGATTAACTCTACAAGAGGCAAAGGAAATCGCCTATTTCCCCTTGTCCAACCCACTCAACTCAAACCATCCAAAACTGTCAGTGGATCTGAAATGGGAGGAAGTGACTAATTTGATGATCAATAACAACCCTGATGGTTCAGGATGTTAAGATAAGGATAATGTAAGTCATGTTTCTAACTATGAACAGATCGGTGGATGGAATCAGAAAAGCACCAGTGGTAACACAATCGACTCAAAAGCTTCGGTCTTTTCTGCTCCAGACCACATGTGTGCAAATCAGCAAGCAGCCATCTCATCTCACGTGGGCATCCAACTCTTCGTGAAGAGTGGAGTTCTGCTTCTTTACCAGAGTTGGACTCAGGCAAACCCGCCAGCACAGGCCTAGATTCCCAGCCTTCTAGTAGATGAGGGGTATCTATTTCTGAACTCGGGGAAAGGACTGTTAGCCTGAGTTGGTGGCGTGTTGCAGCCTAACAGTCTCCCGCGTAGACAGTTGCTAAACATCGGGGCGACCAGCAGGCATCCTGAGCTCTGCAGAGATTAGGAGCCCCTCACACATGTTCCCTTTCCCTTTCGTGAATAGAGGACCCCGGCAGGACGGCTGCCCTGAGTTCAGTGCCAGCGATCATGAAACTGGTGCCAGGAAAGGTTGTCGTTTTGCACTGGCAGCCGCTGGGTGACTGAAACACTGTAGATCATTAAGTACCTTTCCCATCAAGGCTTTGGCACGTTGCTTACTTTGAGGTGTTGGGGGAACCGATTCCTCCGAATGCCACCTACATGCAGCAGATGTGCTGTGGAAGAGTTATCCTACCTTCTTGCCAGATTTTGACATGTTGTCTGATGTCCATGTTTGGAAGGAATTGGTGGTTTGCTTTTTTTTTTTTTTTAATATAAGACTGGGTACAAGGCAATGTGGAGTTTCCTAGCTAACGCTAGTGGTAAAGAACGGGCCTGCCAATGCAGAAGGCATAAGAGATGAGGGTTCAATCCCTGGGTCAGGACGATCCCCTGGAGGAGGGCACGGCAACCACCATATTCTTACCCAGAGAATCCTATGGACAGAGGAGCCCAGCAGGCTATAGCTCATGGGGTCACAAAGAGTCAGACATGACTGAAGCGACTGACTACACATGTATGCATAAAGCAATATTCCGCTTCTCCTCGCAGATGACTTGCTCCCATCATGTAGTCACAGAGCTGGGTTCCGATCCTGGGGACTGCTCTGGCATGTGCTGCCCATGTGCAGAGAATCAAAAAACTTCCTAATTGCAAATTATGGTTCTCTTGTTTCAAAGTTATTACTTCCTCATAAGGGTCTGTACAAAGCCTCAGAATGCCTCTTGCTGTTTTTCGTTTTTTTACAAAGTATAGTTGATTTACAATGTTGTGCTAGTTTCAGGTATACAGCAAAGTGATTCAGTTATATATGTGTGTGTGCTTATAAGTATATATACGCATGCGTGCTAAGTTGCTTCAGTCATGTCTGACTCTTTACAACCCCACAGACTGTAGCCCACCAGGCTCCTCTGTCCATGGGATTCTCCAGGCCAGAATACTGGAGTAAGTTGCCCTTTCCTTGTCTATATATACATGCTGCTGCTGCTAAGTCACTTCAGTCGTGTCCGACTCTGTGTGACCCCATAGACGGCAGCCCACCAGGCTCCCCCATCCCTGGGATTCTCCAGGCAAGAATACTGGAGTGGGTTGCCATTTCCTTCTCCAATACATGAAAGAGAAAAGTGAAAGTGAAGTCGCTCAGTCTGTCCGACTGTTAGCGACCCCATGGAGTGCAGCCCACCAGGCTACTCCGTCCATTGGATTTTCCAGGCAAGAGTACTGGGATGGGGTGCCATTGCCTTCCCCACTATATATACAAATATATATATATATACACACACACACACACACACATATATTCTTTTCCCAGATGCTTTTCCATCGTAGGTTATTATAAGATATTGAATATAGTTTCCTATGCTCTACAGTAGGTCCTTGTTATTTATCTATTTTATATGTGGTAGTGCTTGTGTGCTTAGGCACTCAGTCATGTCCGATTCCCTGCACCCTTTGGACTGTAGCTCTCCAGGCTCCTCTGTCCATGGAATTCTCCAGGCAAGAATACCAGAGTGGGTTGCCATTTCCTTCTCCAGGGGATCTTCCCAACCCAGGGAGTGAACCTGCATCTTCTGTATCTCCTACATTGCAGGTAGATTCTTTACCTGCTGAGCCATCAGGGAAGCAAGCATGAGTATCTGTTAATCCCAACATCCTAATTTATCCCTGCCCACCTCGATATGCTACTTTCATTTCTGCAATTGTGATTCTATAATTCATGACAGTCAGTGCAAAAAGCAAAAGACACATGTTCAGGTTTACGTTAACAGAGAGTCCTTTGCCTTGACTGGCTGATGTTTCAACACTCTAAGACCACACACCCTCTTCCATGTTGTCTTCATCTGCTTAAGCCTAAATCTGCGCCTGTAGGTGAGGAATGACTGGATACTGTTACCTCGATAGCCGACGATAATATTTCTACATCCATTGTTAAGCTTCTTAAGTTTCTTCTTCACTGTAGGAGTGTTTAGCATATCGTTTTCTAAAAACCATCCTCAGTGTGCCTTAGGTAAAGTACCATCCGATACCACGTTCGTGGGAGATTATCTAGGACTTAGCTGCTGAGTGAGTATCTCAGCCTCCCTCACCAGTCTCTCCATAAATGCCCCCTTCTAAACCTCTCAGGGGTAACCTGGGTCATTTGACATTGTTTCAGAACATCTGGAAAATAGTCATTGGGGTGGAGAGGGCGGTGAAAGCTCTTAGTGCTAAGTCTCTGGGAATCTCAGAAAAACACGGATGTGACACACACCAAATGATTCTAAAACATCCACTTGTTTGTAAGTACCCAAACTACTCATTACCTGCTCCAACTTCAAATAAGAGGGGTTTGGCAAGGACTCTGAGTTCAGATCTGTGTCACGGCTCCCACCCAAGCTTCAAATCCCTTTCTGGCATTTTCAGGCGATCAAGAAGCAAACTGAGCTGAGCTGAGCTGAATCTCATTTCACACGCCTCCCCAAGGTGAGCTCTCGAGGACCTAAGACGAACAGAGGTCCAAGCCACTGACAAGAGCCTCTGAGCAACCATCAGGTAACCACACAATCCACAGGACATTGTCTCTATTTGCAGCTTTTTTTGCAGTCAGCTGCAAATATGACCAGGTAAGTAAAGCCGCCGGCAAATGGACTCTCCTTCCTACGGCACTTCATTCATTGATTGCAATACTTCTTTATTGGTAGAGGTTTAGAAGTTTTGCACATAAAAAGTCCTCCCTTAAACATCATGGATTCCAAGCCGGGGAACTTCTTAAGTGATTGAGTCATGTGTTATGGTTCTCACTTTCCTTAAAATATTAATTAAGGATACAAATGAGAGCTTTTCTTTAAGGGGCCGGCTGAGAGTTAAACTGGCCCATCCTCCATGCTAACCATGTTGTACTTTCCTTCTTGATTAGTATGAGTGCCAGGCTGTTCCTTCAAATTAAGACAATATGCTTGCAGTGATGGACTGTATTGGCCATCTATCTTCCTTTGGCGATCTGGCTCTCATCGAGCTGAAGTGAAGCCATTTCTTCTGCCTGTGGCTGATTAAACACAGAGTAGACCCACATTTCTAAGGAGGCTCTTAATGATCCTCCACAGAGCCCGTGTCAGCCTAGCCCGCACCTGCAGCCTTCAGCTTCTCTACTTCCGTCGTAAAATGGAGCATCTGTTTCACGGAGGTGGTATCTTTTTATCACCCAGTGTATCACTCTGGTCAGAGTGCATGCGGCTCATTGGGTACACAAGGCTGCCTGCTGTGCCCCTAACAAATAGTCCCTCAGGAAGTCTTGTTCTCATCAGGAGTGAAAAGGACACACCTTTGGCTAAAAATCTGTGACTTTGGTAAAAGTCTCATGGCTCATAGCCCATGATCTTCCTTCAAGCAAAACAGGTTGCGAAATGACAAGAGGAATCTTTTAAAGAAGGCAATGCTTTATTCATCAACTCACTCATTATTTTATTCATTCACTCCATAAGCACTCATCAAATACCAGTTATGAATGGAGCCCTATGAAAGAAGCTGGAGCTAGAGCATAGGCTTGGTGCTCTTGGAGGTTACATCCTAGTGAAAAGACAGACATTAAACAAGTAATGGTGCGTTAAGTACTTAATTACCACTGTGAGGAGTATCCCAAGTAAGAAAAGGTTATGGGAATATATTAAACGGGGCCTGATGTTTTCTGGGGTTCAGGGAAGGCTCCCCGGGGAAGTGACATTTAACCTGAGACCTCAAAGACAAGAACAAGTAGTGAGTTAATAGAAAGCCACAGACACAGCATGTTCAAAGGTCCTGGGGTTGAAAGGTAATGTTTAAACCATTCGAGCAATCAAAAACCCAGTGAGAGGGAGAATGGCGAAAAACAGGCCTGATGGCGTGGGCAGGGATCAGATCAGGAACAGCTATTTTATGCTGAGTTAAGGCATTATAATTTTATCCCCAGATTTGATTGAAACTAGTGGTTTGTAAGCAGGAAGGTAAAATGGTCATTACCACCATAAGACCTTCTGATCATTTTTGAGTAGTGGCAATGTTGCACTTTCCTTGACAGGCACTGTAGATATTTGTAATTTTTCTTCTCCGTGGGTACCAGTAGCCCTTCAAGGTGGCCGTCTTTAGCCCCACCTCCAGGTGAACCTGAGACTGGGCAAGGGTAGGATCACAGTAGATCACACAGTTGGCAGGCTGGGGCCAGGTGCTGGCCAGGCCCGCCCCACTCACAGGTTCCTTCCTCTGGCCTCTGCTATGTTCCCACTCACAGATGGGCTCTTCACCTCCTGCTCCTTCATGACATTCACGCAACATTACTTTTTCTAACTGTGTGACACAAGGAGAATTTCCAGCCCATTTACGGATAACGTTCAAATAAAGATCGCTCCATTTAAATCATAGGAGAACTACAGATAATAGAGCTGACTTACCTTGTCCCTTAGACAGGAATCTTGGCACCAAGGTATTAAGTTAGTGCCGTGTAGAAACATAAAGCCCAAGATCTAGAATTAGATTGACCCGGGTTCAAATCCCAGCTTGTCCAGTGCAGAGGCTGACGCTCGGTTACACTCTTCATAAATGAATGTATGAGCACTGAGTTCACTTGGTTGTTAAGAGGATTAAGTAAAATAGTCACGCAAAGCAGTTTTCCAAATTTCTGAGACACTCATTTGTCACTAGCACCCTAGCACCGCTGTCATCATCTTCATCATCATTGTTATAGTCATAGTATCATCCTCATGGCTACTTAACTAACTTGCCAGGTTAGCGGGGATAGCATCACCAACTCAATGGACATGAATCTGAGCAAACTCCAAGAGATAGTGAAAGCACAGGGAAGCCTGATGTGCTGTAGTCCACGGAGTCGCAAAGAGGCAAACACAACTTAGCAACGGAACAACAATAACAGGTGAGGGGGACATTGAACACCCCCCACCTCTTTCTCCCAGCAAGTACTTTTAGTCTATTGCAAAGACATCGCTCGTGTTCCTCCTTTCACCATATAGAAGGAATGTGCACTGACCCCTGGCAGGTAGGAGAAGACCATGTATGCCTAACAAAGTGAGAGTCACTCAGTCGTATCTGACTCTTTGTGACCCTGTGGACTATACAGTCCATGGAATTCGCCAGTCCAGAATACTGGAGTGGATAGCCGTTCCCTTCTCCAGGGGATCTTCCCAATGCAGGGATTGAATCCAGGTCTCCCACATTGCAGGTGGATTCTTTACCAGCTGAGCCACCAGGGAAGCCTAAAGACTCAGGCAGCAAGTAAATCCAAGAACATCTGAAAGCAGCACAGGGTAGTTCCAAAAAGACTTAAACGGCTTTGCAGAAAAAGATACTTGACAGAGATGAGTGACTGTGAAGCAATGTAAAGGTAATTCTCCCTTTAAATAAATAGCTATAACGAATGAGAGGATCCTGTTTTGCTTTGAAAAAAACTGCTTTTTTTTGTCTTGAGAGGTTTTTCTAAATTATATGAGGCATCAAATGGATTGGCACTCACTTGAACAAAAGTTGACATGCAAATATCACATATTTTGAACATAGATGATGATAGGTGTAGGTGATGCAAATTTCTCCCAAAAGGATATCAACTATCTAAATCCAGAAAGATATCTGGGCAACACCATCTGCTCTCTTGATGGCTGTCTAAAAAATCTGCAGTGATTTTGGAGCCCAAAAAAATAAAGTCTGACACTGTTTCCACTGTTTTCCCATCTATTTCTTCTATTAAATGAAACAATGCCTGTCAGAGCCTCCCATTCTATGCCTGGTACATATTCAACCTTTGATCAGTGTTAGCTATTGCAATAATATGAAAGAATACTTTCAGATTGAAAAAGTTTTGGGTTTTTTCTGATTTTATTGAGAGGTAATTGACACTGTGTAAGTTTAAAGTGTACTAATGATGATTTAACACACATATACAGCAACACTTATGTGTGTATGGTAAGACTGTTTAAGTTCTACTTTATTAGCAATTTTCAAGTATATAATGCAGTACTGTTAACTATAATCACTATGCCATACATTGAAGTGAAGTGTAGTCGCTCAGTCATGTCCAACTCTTTGCAACCCCATGAACTGTAGCCTACCAGGCTTCTCCATCCATGAGATTCTCCAGGCAAGAATACTGAAGTGGATTACCATTTCCTTCTCCAGGGGATCTTCCCAACCCAGGAATCGAACCTGGGTCTCCCACATTGTAGGCAGACACTTTAACCTCTGAGCCACCNCTCCATCCATGAGATTCTCCAGGCAAGAATACTGAAGTGGATTACCATTTCCTTCTCCAGGGGATCTTCCCAACCCAGGAATCGAACCTGGGTCTCCCACATTGTAGGCAGACACTTTAACCTCTGAGCCACCAGGGAAACCCATGCCATACATTAGATCCTCGAAATTATTCATCTTATAGCTGAAAGTTTTCATCCTTTGACTAGTATCTCCTCATTTCTCCAAGCCCTCAGCCCCTGGTGCTAGCATTTTACTCTTTGTTTCTATGAATACAACTTATTTAAGTTCCACATATAAGTGAGATCCTCACAGTATTTGTCTCTCTCTGTCTGACTCATTTCTCTTAGCATAGTTCTCGGGGTTTAACCATGTCGTTGCAAACGGCAAGATTTCCTTCTTTCTCATAGCTTTCTCATTGGGGCTTCCCTGGTGGCTCAGATGGTAAAGAATCTGCCTGCAATGCAGGAGACCTAAGTTAGATCCTAGGTTAGGAAGACCCTCTAGAGGAGGGCATGGGAACCCACTCCAGCATTCTTGCCTGGAGAATCCCCACGGACAGAGGAGCCTGGTGAGCTGCAGTCCATGGGGTCAAAAAGAGCCAGACATGATTGAGCAGCTAAGCACAGCATAGCTGAATAATATTTCATCGGGATCGGGGAATATTTTATATCGCACGTCTTCTTTATCTGGTCATCCATCTACAGATACGTAGGTTGTTTCCATATTTTTGGCGACTGTGAATCATGCTGAAGGGATATGGGAGTGCAGACACTCAAGATCCAGATTTCATTTCCTCCAGATAAATACTCAAAAGTGGAATTGCCAAATAACAGGGTAGTTTTATCTTTAATTTTTTGAGGAGTCTCCATACTGTTTTCCATAGTGGCTTCATCAATTTACAATTCCACCAACAGTGCACAAGGGTTTCCTTTTCTCCACATCCTTACCAGTGTTGCTTTTTGATAAAACACTGTTTGTTATTACTTTCTTTTTGATAATAGCCATCTTAACAAGCATGAGATGGTATCTCACTGTGATTTGGGGTTTGCATTTTCTTAATGACTAGTGATGTTGAACACTTTTTCCTCTACCCATTGGCAATTTGTATCCTTCCTATTGGAAAATATCTATGTAGGTGTTTTGATCATTTCTTAACTAGATTAAGTTTTTTTGCTATCAAGTTGTATGAATTTCTTAACAATTTTTGGTATTAACTTCTTATCAGATATATGGTTTGCAAATATTTTCTAACATTCCATCTTCATTTTATTGAATTTTTCTTTTACCATGCAGAAGGTTTTCAGTTTGCTGTAGTCCCACTTATTTAATTTTGCCTTTGTTATCTGTACTTTTAATGTCTTTTCCAAAAAAAACAATCATTGCTAAAACCCGTGTCAAGAAGACTATCCCTGTGTTTTCTTTTAAGTGTTATGGGTTTTCATTTACGTTTAAGTATTTAATCTATTTTGAGTTAATTTTTGTGAATTGTGTTAGATAGGGATTTCATGTAATTCTTTTGCATGTGATTATCCAGTTTTTCAGTACCATTTATTGAAGAGATTAGCCTTTTTCTGTTGACTATTCTTGGCTCGTTTGTCAAATATTAGCGGATCGTACATGCATGCTTCAAGGTTCTTCTTTCTGTTCCACTAATCTATGTTTTTATACTAGTACCACAGTGTTTTGATTACCACTGGTTTGTAATACAGTTTGAAATAAAATATGATATCTCCCACATTGTTCTTTCTCAAAATTTCCTTGCCAATTTCAGGGTCTTTTGTGGTTCCAAATGAGTTTTAGAATTCTTTCTATTTCTCTGAAAACTTCCATTAGAATTTTAATAATTACATAGATTGTTGTGGGTAGTATGGGCATTTTAAAAATGTTAACTCTCCTGATCCATGATTAAGAGATTTTTTTTCCATGTATTTGTGACTTCTTCAATTTTTTCATTAAAATCTTTTAGTTTTCTAGTTTCAGATTTTTCACCTCCTTTAATATATTTATTCCTATTGTCTGTGATGATATTATAAATAAAATTGTTTTCTTTATTTCTTCTTCAGATATTTTGTACGTAGTATATAAAAACACAACTAATTTATGTATGTTAATTTTTTTGTCCTGAAACTTTCCTGAACACATTTGTTAGTTCTTAGTCTAAATAAGTTTAAACAACTTATTTCTTTTTCTTGCCTAGTTGCTCCGACTAGGACTTCTATAACTATGCTGAATAGAAGTGGTCAAAGTAGGCAACCTTGCCTTATTCCCAGTCTTAGAGGAATGAGTCTAATTTTTCACTGTCAAGAGTTTTAAAACCATCCAGTTTAATTCCTGTGTGTTCACAGACCATAAAACTACAGTTTGATCTATAACCGTAGAACTTTCAAATTGTTTCATCTCTACTAAGACCAGAGTCTATACCTGTTAGGACATGAAGAAGTTAAGGCAATCTGAGATTTGAGATAACCAGAAAGTTCCGGCATACTTGGCCCTCTGAAAAAAAAAAACTTTTCCCATCTCTTCTTTCATCACATTAATCCAACAGTCATTCCTCTCTTCTCATCTGTCCCTACTAGGTTATATGTTCCATGAAGGCAAGAACTGTGTATCCATCATTTCCTGCATGAGCACAGTCACCTGGCATGTAATATGCACTCAGTAAAGTATTTGTTGAATTGGATAGAAATGTATCAGCATATAGCACAGTGCCAGGGGTCAAGCCACATCGCTACATCATCCATCCCAGAATTATGTGCAGCAATTAGCTAAATGTTAAGCCTCTCACTAAAACTCTGAGATAAGAACAGTTGGCTAGATAAATGTTTGTAACTCAAAGACACAAGGTGTCATGTATGCAATGAGCCATGCTGATTTTACTGATTCATTCTCAACACAAATTCCTGTCTATCTGAGAGATAACTCAGTCTATAGTGAGTGAGACTGGATAAAAGTTAGGTAAAGATGGTCCAGCAACTCAAGGACTGAACCTGAAGCTTACGGGAAAATGACTACCAGAGATCACTGGCAGGCAGAGGTGCATTTCCATCACTATCCATGCACCTAGTGCATTTCCATTGCCAATCATGCTGAGGTTTTGCTCATCTCTATCTTGAATGTAGTTGGATACTCCCTCTAGCCCTGGAAGTGGGGTACCAGCGGTGAGGAAGATGTCCTGTGGCTTTGTAGGAAGGCTTCTATCAGGTGTCATCAACCTGACCCATGAATGCAAACATAAAACTTGTCAGCAACCCTTTTCCCACCGCCTTTTGTGGTAAAGCACCTTCCGTGGTTAAGTACCATAGATAGACATTTTCAGGCGGGTAAAGTCTGTACAATTTTAATCTGGCGTTTATTTCTCAAAAGCCATCCACTAGGTGTTATAAGGTTAACAAAATGAACAAAACCACATAGTCTTGCTCTTCAAGGCACTTACAGTCTAGTACACACATGCAAGCATGGTGAGTTAAAAGAGTTTATACACACACAGACAGTTCTTATGTTATCAAATATCTTTGTAAAGGAATCTGTTATAGCACGCAGTGAAGCACAAATTAAATAATCTTTGTCTGATTGATTTTGAATACCCTCAGACCATTTCACTCAAATAAGCACATAAAATTTTACACATTTAGAAGAGAGGAATAATGAATATATAAACAGGATCCTTTATGTGAAATTCTGTATAAGTCAACTCAGAATCAGACATAACTAATAAAAATAGGGAGATGTCTCAGATTACACATCTGCCTACTTCCTGTAAAGCATCAGTATTCCATAAGTCTACGAGATCACAGCTTGACTGCCAGAAGTCATACACAGAGCAGAGGATTTGTACTGATGAAAAGTTTATTTTTGTCCCTTATCAAAAAACAGGTATACTTGATATTTTGCCAGAAATGCTTAAAGTGGATTATGTCTACATCTGACTTTGTGTTAACTGCAAAGACAAAACTCTTTAAAATGTATAAACAAAAGTTTCTCTCTTTCTTCAGAGGATGAGGTGAAAAAAAAAAAAAAGGCAACTTTCACTGCATCTCAAACATATTACAGCTTGAATGTTACAAGGACATAAAATATATTTATTGTTCCTGCAGCTCAAATTTTCCATCCCACTACATTTGAACAGAGTTGGAGTTTACCAAAATAGTATCAGCAACGTTGCCAACAAGATCCTATAACCTTAACACAAAGTAAATATGAAAGTAGAAAAGAGATGTAACCTTTCTAAAGTTCTCCCTATGCAAATATCATGCAGAAGTCACTGACTACTGAAAACTCTTCAATATTTGAACCACCCCGAAAAATCATCATGGCAAGCTTGTTATTTTGATCTTTCACAGATTTCTTTAAATTCCTGCTCACTTTCTGTGATGGTCCGTGTACCTACAACCATCACCTAATAATAATATGTTTCTTAAGAGGCCAATGTAGTCATAACCACAAAGTCACAAAAGAAGCTTTTTTATAAAGTTCTGGGTCTATTTATCTTTTGAGACTATACTAACTTTCAAGTCATCTTCTAAAGTAATCTATTAAAATGAAATATACATTCAAATATATAAATAACAAATACAATTCAATAGGAAAAAAAAAAAAACCAGCAATTTGATTTTAAAATGGGCAAAAACTCTGAATAGACAGTTTTCCAAGAAGACATACAGATGGCCAGAAGGTACATGAAAAGATACTCAACATCATTAATCATCAGGGAAACGGAAATCAAAACCACAATGACATATCACCTCACACCTGTTAGAAAAGTTAGCAACAAAAACAAGAGATAAAAAGTGTGAGCAAGGACGTGAGGAAAAGGGGATCCTGAGGTACTGTTGATGGGAATGTAAATTGATGCAGCTATTATGGAAAACAGTATGGAGGCTCCTCAAGAAATTACAAATATAACTACCCTGTGATCCATCAACCCCACTTCTGGGAATTTCTCCAAAGAAAATGAAAACACAAACTCAAAAAGACAGATGCACCACCATTCATTGAAGCATTGTTTACAATAGCCAAGAAATGGAAAAAACCTAAGTACTCATTGCATAATGCAGTTGAGGTGAATATATATACATAATATATATCATGAAATATTATTCAGCTATAAAAAAGAATGAAATCTTGCCATTTGAAATAACACGTATAAACCTTGAGCATATTATGCTAAGTGAAATAAGTCAGACAGAGAAAGACAAATACATATGATCTCTCCTATATGTGAAATGTAAACACCAACAAGCTCATAGTCACAGAGAACAGATTAGTGGTTGCCAGAGGCAGGGGGCACAGGTTAAGAAAAATCAGTGATTTTTTTTTTTTAGTTTAAATAAATCAATTTTTAAAAAAATTTTAAATGAAATATGCAAATAATATTGTAGCAGAATATTGATAAATATCAAAACTCGTGGGACCAGAAATTCCCATTCTTGCTACCCCATTTATTTGAACACTTTGTTTGCATGAATTCACGTTCAGTTCTGGTTGGGAGCCTGAACTGAAAGAGAAGAACTTTAGCGGGCAAACATCAGTAACGACCCGGGAGGCCACATCAATGGAACAGGATGCTGTGTATTTCCCAGGCAGTGCCAGAAACTCATATATATATTATATAAAGACTTCCCTGGTGGCTCAGACAGTAAAGCGTCTGTCTACAATGCGAGAGACCCGGGTTCGATCCCTGGATTGGGAAGATCCCCTGGAGAAGGAAATGGCAATTCACTCCAGGACTATTGCCTAGAAAAGCCCATGGACAGAGGAGCCTGGTAGGCTACAGTCCGTGGGGTCGCTAAGAGTCGGACATGACTGAGCCACTTCACGTCACTTCAATTCACTTCACTTCATGTATATATATTCAGATTCTTCTTACTTCTTTACAAAACACTGAATATAGCTCCCTGTGCATGCATGCATGCTAAGTCACCCAGTCATGCCCGACTCTTGCAACCCTGTGGACTGTCGTCCACCAGGCTCCTCTGAGCCTGGGATTCTCCAGGCAAGAATAATGGAGTGGGTTGCCATGCTCTTCTCCAAGGGATCTGCCCAAACCAGGAATAGAAGCTGCATCTCAGGAGAATTCTTTACCCTAGTGCTACCTGGGAGGCCCATAGTTCCCTGTGCTTTACAGTCTGTCCCAGTTGGTTATCTCTTTTATACATAGTAGTAACATGTAAATGTTTGGAGAAGGAAATGGCAACCCACTCCAGTGTTCTTGCCTGGAGAATCCCAGGGACGGGGTAGCCTGGTGGGCTGCCATCTATGAGGTCGCATAGAGTCGGACACGACTGAAGCGACTTAGCAGCAGCAGCAGCAGCAGCAACATGTATATGTTAATCCCCAAATCCCAATTTATCCTCCTGCACTCCTTTGATAACTGTAAGTTTATTTTCTATGTCTGTGTGTCTCTTTCTGTTTTGTATATAAGTTCATTTGTATCATTTTTTTAGATTCCATATACAAGTGATATCACATGATGGTTTTCTTTCTCTGTCTGGTTTTCACAAAGTATGATCATCTCCAGACCCACCCATGTCGCTAAAATTGGCCTTATTTCATTCTTTTTTATGGCTGGGACTCCATTATATAAATACACCACATTGTCCTTATCCACTCATTTGTCAATGGACATTTAAATTAATACAGCTTTGAAGACTGTCTGAGTTGTTAGTAAGCAACTGCTTAAGAATTAGGAGAATCAAAATTCCTGTCTTTTAAAATATATTCCGTTTTCATAAAACCTAAATATCATGGTTCATCTACTTATAATGACTGGCATTCATAATTATGTGTCAATATCTAAGACTAGAATTTGGCATTCACGTTGTGGTATACAATAAATAATACAGAACTAAGTACTCTTGATAAGTTACTCTAAGAAATATAGAACAGATATATTTAAATATAGAATAAAATATAGAATAGATCAATAAATTAATGATACACAGCAAAGAATGTTTCTTGATTTTTTTTAGTGTTGTGACCTTAGAAGTCACTTAGAAACAGGACTGTATGAGGAACTTAAACAAAGGAGAAAAATCCATAACTCAATATTTCTGCCAGATTCTTATGGAAGCTCTGATAAAGAGGAACTAATCTAAGTACATAAGAAAGCCCTGTTTTATAAGCTTGTTGGTTTGTTTTTGGTTTTTTTATGCAAGAGATTGATAAAATTTATACTTTCAAAATTGTATAAATCTTCCTCTTCACATCACTATTGTCACCTTAGTAATTAATAAGGAAGCCATGTTTTTCCTGAATTAGATGAAATAGTATCCAGATTCAAAAAGATGAAAAATCTAACAAACTTTGCTATGTTAGTAAATCAATGCCTTTCTTTATTCTAGAACTTTGTATAAGATCAAAAATATAACATTCCCTTAAACAATACATCTGAGGGTTTTTACCCAGTAAATTCAGAAGTATGTTCCTGTTCAAAATTTAAAAAAAAAAAAAAAATTCTTACTATTTTAGCATTTCTGAAAGCTTGCCTTTATGAAAACATTCCATAAACAAAGAAAATATTTAACTGTGTCAAATTCAACAATCTGCTTATGTTGGTAACATGAAATACAAGTCTTCCAAGAGCCCAACTTTGAGAATATTCTAAATGACCAATGACATAAAAAATGAATTTGCTTCAGACTTTTCTTTATGGTAACAATGACATAGTAAGGAAAAGAAAGACACTCTGGTCAAAGTAATGCCAAAGAAGGTTCAAACTACCTTACAGTTGCACTCATTTCACATGCTAACAAGGTAACACTCAAAATCCTTCAAGCCAGGCTTCAACAGTGTGTGAACTAAGAACTTTCAGATGTGCAAACGGGGTTTAGAAAAGCCAGAGAAACTAGAGATCAAATTGCAAACATCCACTGGATCATAGAAAAAGCGAGGGAATTCCAGAAAAACATCTATTTCTGCTTCGTTGACTATGCTAAGCGCTTCCCTGATAGTTCCGTTGGTCAAGAATCTGCCAGCAATAAGCCTTTGACTATGTGGATCACAACAAACTGTGGAAAATTCTTAAAGAGATGGGAAGATCAGACTACTTTACTTGTTTCCTGAGAAAATTATATGTGGGTGAAGAAGCAACAGTTGAAACTGGACATGGAATAACTGACTGGTTCAAAATTGGGAAAGGAATATGACAAGGCTGTATATTGTCATCCTACTTATTTAACTTACATGCAGAGTACATCATGCGAAACACCAGGCTGGATGAATCACAAGCTTGAATCAAAATTGCTGAAAGAAATATCAACAACCTCAAATATATGGATGATACCACCCTAATGGCAGAAAGTGAAGAGGAATTATAGAGCTTCTTGATGACAGTGAAAAAGGCAAGTGAAAAAGCTGGCTTGAAACTCAACATTCAAAAAACTAAGATCATGACATCCAGTGCCATCACTTCATGGCAATTAGAAGGGGAGGAGCAGTGACAGGTTTTATTTTCTTGGACTCCGAAATCACTGCAGACGGTGACTGCACCCACTTGCTCCTTGCTAGGAAAGCTATAACAAACCGAGACAGTATAGTAAAAAGCAGAGACATCACTTTGCTGACAAAGGTCCATAGAGCCAAAGCTATGCTTTTTTCCAGTGGACATGTATGGATGAAAGAGTTGAACCATAAAGAAGGCTGAGCACCAAAGAACTGATGCTTTCAAATTGTGGTGCTGAAGAAGACTCTTGAGGGTCCCACGGACTGCCAGATCAAACCAGTTAATCCTAAAGGAAACCAACCCTCAATATTCAATGGAAGGACTGATGCTGAAGCTGAAGCTCCAGTACTTTGGCCACGTGAAGCAAAGAGCTGACTCATTGGAAAAGACCTTGATTCTGGGAAAGAGTGAAGGCAAGAGAAGAAACAGGAGAGGATGAGATGGTTAGATAGCATCACCGACTCAATGGACATGAATTTGAGCAAATTCCAGGAGATACTGGAGGACAGAGGAGCCTGGTGTGCTGCAGTCCGTGGGATCACAAAGAGTTGGACATAGCAACTGAACAACAACACCTTTGTGCTAAAGTATGTTTTTCTGTCTTTTAATATTCTGCTGCCAAACCAAATGCATTTCTCATTCACTGTATGTGATACTATATACAGTAGATCTTGTCAAGCATGAAAACCTTTTTTAAAAACTGCTCTTATCAACTTGCAAGAAGCCAAAATGTGAAATGGATATTGTGAGGCTCTCTAGACTCATGGTGTCTCGGTGGATGACGCATGTGAAAGTACTTTGTAAATGATCAATAAAACGCTGGTGTTGCTGTTTAGTCACTAAATCATGTTCAACGTTTCTGAGACCCCATGGACTGTAGCCCACCAGGCGCCTCTGTCCATGCAGTTCTCCCAGCAAGAATACTGTTGTGGATTGCCATTTCCTTCTCCAGGGGATCTCCCCAACCCAGGGATTGAACCAGAGTCTTCTGCATTGACAGGCAGATTCTTTACCTCTAAACCACCAGGAAAATCCAAATAAAGCACTAAAGACTACCTGTGCCCCTTCCTTCATGATGGCGATGGTGATGGTAGCAATAATAAATAGCTGTCCTCGATTGAGGACATCCCTGTAGCTCAAACGGTAAAGAATCTGCCAGCAATGCGGAAGACCTCGGTTCAATCCCTGAGTCAAGAAGATTCTCTGGAGAAAGGAATGGCAATCCACTCCAGGAATCTTGCCTAGGGAATCCCATGGACAGGGGATCCTGACAGGCTACAGTCCATGGGGTTGCAAAGAGTCAGACATGACTGATCAACTAAATCTCTTCATCAGTCGAGTGATTTTATTATATGGCAGCAACTATGCTAAGCACTTTCCATGTGTTTGCTTGTTTATTACTCGTGGCGCTTGGTTAATGTCAAACTACCATTATCTCCATTTTCCAGAAGAACACTAAAAGCTCAGAAAAGTTAAGTAAATTGCCTAAGGTCACACAGCTCATCAGCCTGTGACCATCAAAGTAGTCCTTCACACCCTCATGCAAATAAAAGTATGGGCAAAGAATTTATGAATTAAGTCTGTTGTGTTATGTAATCCAGGTAACCCTGCTTATGGCTTACTCAGTTCAGGTGCTCAGTCATGTCCGACTCTTTGTGACCCCATGGACTGCAGCACACCAGGCTTCCCTGTCCATCACCAACTCCTGGAGTTTACCAAACTCGTGTCCATTGAGTCAGTGATGCCATTCAACCATCTCATCCTCTGTCATCCCCTTTGCTTCCCATCTTCAATCTTTCCCAGGATCAGAGTCTTTTCCAGTGAGTCAGTTCTTCACATCAAGTGGCCAAAGTATTGGAGTTTCAGCTTCAGCATCAGTCCTTCCAATGAATATTCAGGACTGATTTCCTTTAGGATTGGTTGGATCTCCTTGCAGTCCAAGGGACTCTCAGGAATCTTCTCCAACACCACAGTTCAACCGTATCAATTCTTTGGCGCTCAGCTTTTGTTATGGTCCAACTCTCACATCCATACATGAATAGTAGTTATTGAAGATAAATGGCACACACACATGTGCACACACATGCAAACTTATTCAGATAACCAGAGATATTCAGGTATCCTTGAACTAACACATAGGTGTGTTCTCTTGATTAGACAATGATTCAAACACGTCATAAGATTTTTCTCTGCAAAGGCTCTTTCTGGCATAAAGTAAACATATACTAAATGTTTGATACATAAGCAGGTATTCCCCAGTTTGACTGATTTTGCCTTACTTACCTAGCATGTTATTCAGAAATCTTTGGTTTACAAATGACAAAAAGTCAACTCAACCAGTTAAAAGCAAAAGAGGAATTGTTACATGTGAGCAATGTAAGTAAAGAGTCTAGAGGTCCTGGTGCTGGCATTCAGGCATGCCTTGTCCAGCTCACAGCCACACCTGCTCTGCTCTGCCTTTCTCTTCCTTGACTTCCTTCTCAGCCAGGCTCTCTTTACCAGCAGTTATTAAATTATATATGATTATTCTAGAAATGATAACACTGTTTTCTTTTTTTAATTAATTCATTTGTTTTAATTGGAGGCTAATTACTTTACAATATTGTAGTGGTTTTGCCATACATTGACATGAATCAGCCACGGGTGTACATGTGTTCCCCATCCTGAGCCCCCCTCCCCCGTCCTTCCCCATCCCATCCCTCTGGGTCATCCCAGTGCACCAGCCCTGAGCACCTTGTCTCACGCATCGAACCTGGACTGATGATATATTTCACATATGATAATATGCATGTTTCAGTGCTATTCTCCCAAATCATCCCACCCTCGCCTTCTCCCACAGAGTTGAGCATCTTTTCATGTGTTTGTTAGCCATCTGTATGTCTTCTTTGGAGAAATGTCTGTTTAGTTCTTTGGCCCATTTTTTGATTGGGTCATTTATTTTTCTAGAATTGAGCTGCAGGAGCTGCTTGTATATTTTTTAGATTAATTCTTTGTCAGTTGCTTCATTTGTTATTATTTTCTCCCATTCTGAAGGTTGTCTTTTCACCTTGCTTATAGTTTCGTTCATTGTGCAAAAGTTTTTAAGTTTAATTCAGTCCCATTTGTTTATTTTTTCTTTTATTTCCAGTATTCTGGGAGGTGGGTCATAGAGACTTCTGCTGTGATTTATGTCAGAAAGTGTTTTGCCTATGTTTTCCTCTGGTTTTATAGTTTCTGGTCTTACATTTAGATCTTTAATCCATTTTGAGTTTATTTTTGTGTGTGGTGTTAGAAAATGATTTAGTTTCATTCTTTTACAAGTGGTTGACCAGTTTTCCCAGCACCACTTAAAGAGATTGTCTTTTCTCCAGTGTATATTCTTGCCTCCTTTGTCAAAAATAAGGTGTCCATAGGTGCGTGGATTTATCTCTGGGCTTTCTATTTTGTTCCATTGATCTATATTTCTGTCTTTGCGCCAGTACCACACTGTCTTGATGACTGTGGCTTCATAGTAGAGTCTGAAGTCAGTCAGGTTGATTCCTCCAGTTTGATTCTTCTTTCTCAAGCTTGCTTTGGCTCTTCGAGGTTTTTTGTATTTCCATACAAATTGTGAAATTATTTGTTCTGATAGCACTGCTTTCTTTACATCACCAACAGAAGTCCTAAGAAAGCCTGCAGTTGGAATGGCCTGATCACACATCCTGGAGCTAATCCCTGCCTTCGGAGAGATAAGTTGTCCGATTTGCCAACCAAGAAGGAGGAAGCGATTCAGAGGAAGGGAGGAGAAAGAAGATGAGAAGAAGCTGGTGATAAACTGAAGAGTGACACACGAGTAACCTTTCTCAGTCTGGAGATGTCTTGCTGATTTTTAGTTTCATTGCTATCTCAAAAATTCAGCTTCCAAGGACTTCCTCATGGTGCAGTAGATAGGGATCCACCTGCCAGTGCAGGGAACCTGGGTTTGTTTCCTGGTTCAAACAAAGGGAAGATTCCACATGCCATGGAGCAACTATGCCTGCATGCCACAGCTGCTGAGCCTGCGCACCACAGCTACTGATGCCCGGGTGCCCGCCCGGAGCCTGTCCTCCACACAGCAGGGGAAGCCACAGCGGTGAAAAGCCCCTGAACCACCACCAACAGCAGCCCCCGCTCCCTGCAGCTAGAGAAAGCCCTCTCACAGCAATGAAGACTTAGCGCAGCCAAAAAATAATCAATTAATTCTTATTATTTTTTAATTTAGTGTCCAAGAAAGGAAGTGTGGGATAGGTCATTCCATCCTCCTTTTTAGATCACCTCCTATATTTGTGTTGCCTTATTTCTTGTACTTAAAGGAAATGGACACAGAGCTTTGAAGGGGCTGAGGCTTATATGGATGATGCCTTTCAGCAGGGAAGTTGTTTCTTTCACTGCTTCCTTATACGTGGTGATAATATGATCTACATGCCAGTGATGCTTCATTATGCCGTTCCAATAAATCCACATTCGTCCTCCAACTCATAAATTAACAAAAGGACACCACAGAGTGTGCCCTGTTACACGTTTGTAACTTTTTTTCTCAGACTCTAGGAACATGACGAGACGTCCCCTGCGGTCCTTTCTCACACAGATGTAGCCTTCTGCCCTGTTGCACACAAAGGTCTCATTGACTGGCAGGGTAGTGATATTGATGTGCAGGCCCAAAGGGTTGCAGATCCAGGAAATTACCAACTGGTTCAACAAGAACGGGCACCACACCTTCCTGAAGCTCTTCGGTGAGCAAGTCACAAAAATTGGGTCCACCATGAGAACAGGGAAAAAACCCTAGGAGTGCCTTCAGGCAACTGGAGTCCGCGGAGATTGAGAGTTCAGATAAGGGAAAATGAGGATCTCAGACTGTTCTGCTTCATTCCAGTCTCACATTTTCCTAAGGCTTCTTCTCACTCAAGGGAAGGGGAGAGGTGGAGAGAGAGAAATGGAGAGCCATTCCATAGCCTCAGAAGTGCCCATCTTCATGCCTGGATCCTGAAGCCCCCACAGCACTAGTTTTATTGGACCCTGTTCCTTCCCTTTGAAACCTTCTGGGACCTGGGACCCTTTGCTGCAGGACCTGAACTAAGTCTCCTCAAACGACAAAAAAATTATAAGGGACTAAAAATAACTCTGTGTTTGTGTTGGTTGGGGCAAATTCTGGATGACCTGATACTGAGATTAAAAAAAAAAAAAAAAGCCCAAATGTCGCTTCGAAAAAGCAAGGAACAAAAGCAGGGTATTGTGCATGCCCCCTGCACACACCACCACCAAAAGGGTGGGCACACCACCTAAGCCATCCCACCAGCCCAACCCTTGGACACACCCCCTCCTCACCCCATGTACGGAACCAGCTGGCCTGACCCTCCCAGGAAGCAAGTGAACAAAGACACCTGCGACTTGTCCTTGCTCCCTCCTGTTAGAGCGGGAACCCCGATAAAGCCTTGCCTGAATTTCTTGTCTGGCCTCTCTGATCAATTGCTATTGATTAAGGAGCCCAAATGATGCTTTCGAATTGTGGTGCTGGAGAAGACTCTTGAGAGTCCCATGGGCAGCAAGGAGATCAAACCAGTCAATCCTAAAGAAAATCAACTCTGAAAATTCACTGGAAGGACTGATGTGGATGCTCCAAAATTTTGGCCACCTGCTGCAAAGAACAGTCTCTGATAATGGGAATGATTGAGGGCAGGAGAGGAGGGAGGACGATGGATGTCTCTGTCGACAGAGGTGGTTGGATGGCATTACTGATTCAGTGGACATGAGTTTAAGCCACCTCTGGGAGAGAGTGAAGGACACAGAAGCCTGGCATGCTGCGTTCCACGGGGTTGCAAAGAGTCAGACACAACTGAGACTGAACAACAACAAGGAACCCAAGAACCCTGGTCAGGAATACGTTGTCATTTTTCTTGATCTTTCCTTTTTCTTTTTGATGCAGGGGCAGAACACTGGGTGAATCATACTCCTCTGCGGATAACACACTATCGCTATAAGCTGGCACCAGGTCCTTCTCTCATTGTTTACTGTCTTTTATCCCATTTCCCTTCCCTACTTTCCTCCCCAACCCAATAACCACAGCACTGCTAGATTTGATGATCTCCTCGAATTTTTAAGAATCCTCATTAAGCACGTGGTATGTCCTTCTGCTGCATGTATGTTTCTAGCTTTTACATGTGATATCCACAGACTTTTTTCTGTTTCTTTTTCATCCACCCAGCCCAGTTTGTGAGATTTTTCTGGATACTTCTATCTGTTTTGCATGGTATTTTGCGGTAAGCCTCATTATCTGTCCCTCCAGGGATGAACCCCAAGGTCAGCACCATCCTCACCACGATAGAGACCAGTGTGATGGACACCCCAGGCCAGCCCGCTCAGGGACCTGCATGACAGCTCCTCTGGGCTCTACATCCGGGCATGGGACTGAAAGATGGTTTCCATCCGGCTGTCCCGTCCTGATTACTCTAAGGAGCACCTATGTGGCCCCGTCATATCACCAGGTTCACATCACAGAAATGGGAGCCATCTGAGGCTCAAAGAGGTTAACTCCTGAGAATTATGCCTACCTCCACAGAGCTGGTTCAGTGGTGGAGAGTCTGGATTCAAAGCCAAGTTTCTCTGACTTCCTTCCACTGCACCACCCTGTCTTCCACAGGGATTTTTTTGTTTCCATGCTTGAAGCAGCAGGAAGCAGGCCAGAAAAGGATTCCTTCCTCTCACCAGGCATCCATGCCCCCAGGGGTCTTCAGATCTGCAGGGAAAGCTAACCCTGACCCAAGGGTCTGTGTTCCCTAGCCTGGCCCACAGTGCTGTGTAATCAGAGGTGCAGAAGAGCCCCACTGGCCAGGGGCCAGACAGCCCCGCACCCCACCCATGATGCAAGCAGATTAACAGCTGCCATCTGACAAGCAGAGGCTCTGCGTGCAAACTGCACACCCCTCCTGTGGGCGAATCACTAGTGTGTCCAACATCAGTCAGGCCCAATGAAACTTTGATGGCTCTATTAATGAAGATGAAAACTTGAGATATGCCAAATACAGATTAAATGGCATTTTGGTAACATGATTATCTCTGAATTACTAGCTGCTGAGAGAGACAGCCAAGTGACTAATCCCAGGGAAGGCTGGGAACTTTGGATGCAGGAGACACCACTTCCTGTCTCCAGGGTGTTCTTTATTGCATCAAAGTATTGATAGTACTTTACTAAATGGAACACCTGAGAGGGGGCTTCCTCTGGAGAAGTCCCTTTTTTACAGAGAAGATTCAATTTCTTGAAGTTCTGAGGTTCCAGATTTAGAGTGGTCTGTAACAAGATGAGCAGGAAGTGCATCAGGAAGAAACAAGGAACAAACACAAGAATCTAGCAAATGTTCGTGTCCACAGCCTTGTTGATAAAATAAGCAGAAATAACAAGGTAGGAATGATAGGAAAATAAAAGCCACAAGTCTCTCCTACTTTTTTTTTTTAGTTTTAATAGTAGCTTTAAGTCAATATATAAAAATAATATCATTTTAACATGGATTCAATATAATAATTAAAGAGATAATGTGCATCCTTTTCCAGGATTAAATTTTTGAAATTTGATGTACATTTCACAGTTTCAGTACATCTTAATAAGGACTTTGTTGTTTTTTAGTTGCTAAGTTGCATCCAGTTCTTTTGCAACCCCATGGACTATAGCCCACCTGACTCCTCTGTTCATGGAACCTTCAAGACAAGAATAATGGAGGGGTTGCCATTTCCTCCTCCAGGAGATCTTCCCAACCCAGGGATCAAACCAGAGCCTCCTGCATTGACAGGCAGATGCTTTACCACTGAGCCACCAGGAAAACCCTAATAAGGACTTGTCGCAGTTAAAATGCTCAATAGTCTGGCTTGGGTTCCTATTCTCTGCATTTCCATCATGACCTGTTTCCATCATTCTTCCACCAGACCATGTTCTTCTTGAGATTAGGTACTCTACTTTGCTTCCTGCATCCATAACACATAGCACAACATACCTAGTAGGTACTCAACAAATACTTTTGGCACAATGAAGAGATGTTATTGCATGAAATTCAAGCCTTCATGCAGAACAGAGGATCTTTCGACTTCTGTCTTTAGCTCAGTATTATCTAGTAAGTTCTTCTATGCTAGGGTTTTTCAATACATGAGCTACGTTAGCGCATATCATTTCTATGAGGTATCATTTCTTTTTTCTCTAAGAGAAAACTAAGAACTGAGAACACTAAGGCCTAAAAAAATGTTAATAGTTTGTCTGAGGTCAAGCATCAAGTATTTGGCCAAGTTGAGACTCAAACTAGGTCCTGCTATGTCCAAAGTGAGTACCCTCTTAAAGAAATGTCATAGCTATACAGCCCAATTCTAGGGCGCTATAGAGAATTTTGAGAGGGTTCCAAGAATTATTTCCAAAACAAATGGAAAGCCAATCCCAGTAGAGAGCCTTTGAACATTTCATCTTTACGAGAAAATTGGGTCTTGTCAAGTGGTGGTGTGTTGGGGAAGTGGGGTTGTTTGTGACGATCTGCAAATAATTTGACAAATGTCTTTCAATTTAGCTGGAGTTTTGTAACAAAGTCTTTACTTGGCAGCCATGAAATAGTCTATAACACCTCCAAGAATCCCATCTAGCCACAGATGTCAATAAATTTCCTTACAGTTTCCAGAAGAGATCAAGGACATGAATCGGTGGCACGGCACTGGTATAAATTGTGTGTTGCATAAAGTTATCTAAATACATCTTAAGAAAACCCAACACTTTGTCTTTTCTCTCCAAGTGTGTTTCCATGCACAGCAGATAGCTTAAAAATCACTGCTCTAAGACTTCTGATAAACTGTACCTTTTCAATCAGATGCATAATTGTAGTAGCACTGTTATTGCTTACGTTTCACACAGTCGTTAGCAACTATAATTTTTCGTTAAATTCTTGAAATCCCTTTCTGAAAAAAACAAATGCGATTGCACTCTGCATTCTCCTGGTTAACAGCGTCATTATCACACGCACATCCTCAAACAATTAGCTAAATTCCATTGTTCTGAATATCTTCTTTTTTGTGTGATGCATTCACAAACTTATTCAGTCTTTTGCCTGCTCAATGGAAAAGTTTTTATAGAAACTACCATAAACGATACATAATTGTAAATGGCTTTAAAAAGCCATATGGAAGGATGAATAATCTTCCTTTTTGTTTCCATCTTTCCAAAATATTCTTTCGCTTTGGGTTTTGCAATACCTTTTGCACTCACTTTGGTCAAAATTGTTGTTGGCCATTTGCCAGTTTGGAATGTCCTACAAAATGAATTGCTTCTTTTGTAAATAAGAAAAACTTTGGGAAGCAGTGCTTTGAAATACTGTGCTGGAATTACTGCTAGCTGGTAGCACTTTTCTGTGGGGGCAAAGAAAGGCAGTGAGTTTATTGTCTGTTCATCATGTATAAATCATGATCCAGGTAATATTTTGTGCTTGCCTTCACATCTACTAGTGGCTATAGTTTGGAACATCACAAATATTCTTTCAGGAAAAAACCGCATATTTCCTGTGTCATGATGGCATTTCAATTTGGTCACTTTTCAATGACACTAGTACCTGATAGAAACTGGGACACATCTTTAGCCACCAGTTTCTTGGCTGACACTCAATAAAGACACCATGATTTTCAAGTGAATGAGTTTACCCATTTTTATTGGCTTCCTTTTCATACTTTCTACTTTAAGAAGTTAATTTATTCCTCTTACAATTTAAATGCCAAGTTCTTCTAATATTATTCTTGCAAGGTAACTGAATTTGGCCAGTCTTCATCTTCCTTCTTTCCCATATTACCTTATGCTTTTCAGAAAAAAAAAAAAAAAATCTTTAAATGGCACAACAAGAACAAATATCAGAGGTGAAGATCATTTTTAAACCAAAGTGGTTGTCAAAATTAGTCCAATAATGCACTGCAGCTCAATTCACTTATAAGATAAATTATCATATAAATAATAATGTTTTTAATTTCTTGCAAACTTCTAAATGAGAGTGAGAGCACACTCAAAGGAAATTTTAAAGCTCACATTTAAAACAGAAATAGTTTTCTATTTTTGCCCATTGAAATGCAGTGAAATTCTATATGTATATACACTACGAATCACTACATAGGATCATTAAAATAACTTTCCTTTCAATGATTTTCTTTCCAAATGCAATTCTTGAATCATATATCTTAATTTAATATTCAAAATAATGAGAACAGAGTGAAAAAAGTTTACTGGAAAAATGGTCTGTTTAAGACAGAACTGGACTGATGGTCAATTAAAACTGGGTCTCCACACTCTAGAGAAGGAAGCCTTCCTACACTGCTGGTCAGAATGTAAATTGGTATAGCCACTATGGAGAATAGCAGGAGGTTCCTTTAAGAACTGAAAATAGAGCTACCATATTACCCTGCAATCCCACTCCTGGGCATATATCCAGAGAAAAACATGATCTAAAAGGACACATATGCCCTAATATTCATTGCAGGATTGTTTACAATAGCCAAGGCATGGAAGCAACCTAAATGTCCATCAACAGAAGAATGGACAAGGAAGATGTGATACATATATACAATGGAATATTACTCAGCCTTTAAAAAGAAGGACATAATGCCATTGCAGAAACATGGATGTACCTAAAGACTGTCATCCTGAGTGAAGCAGAACAGACAGAGAAAGTGAAGTATCACATGACATCCTTTATACGTGTAATCTAAAAGTAAATGATGCAACTGAAATTACTTACAAAACAGAAAGAGAGTCAGAGACTTAGAAGATAGTTGCAGGGGGTGAGGGAGGATGGGTGGATGGGATAGCTAGGGAGTCTGGGATGGACACGTACACACTGAACATTTCAAACGGATAACAAACAAGGACCTACTACTATATAGTACATGTTCAAGATTATGTGGCAGCCTGGACGGGAGGGGAGTTTGGGGGAGAATGTGTACATGTATATCCAAGGCTGAGACCCTTCACTACTGTGATTTCTTATTCTTCATGAATGTACATTTATTTGAAAGTGTCTCCTCTATGTTTGGCTAGTAAGAGAGTTACAAAGTGGAAATGCCTCTCTTGACCCCTTTGGCCCTCTTGGAGCTATAACCTTGTTGCCAGAAGGTCTTTCAAGGTAGACAGGATGGGACTCTCCTGATGGTCCAGTGGTCAAGGATCTGCCTTGCACCGCAGGGGACATGGGTTGGATCCCTGCTTGGGGAACAAAGATCCCACATGCTGTGGAGCAGCTAAGCCCATGCACCCCTACTACTGAGTCCGCATGCTCAGAGACCATGTGGCAGAGCTACAGAGCTCACAGCTCCTTCCTCTACAGAACCTGTGCACTCCAGCGCCTGTACGCCACAACTGGAGAGCCCACACTCCGCAGCTACTGTCTGTGCTTGCCACAGCTAGTCTGCACTCTGCAGTGAAAGATTCCACGTTCCGCACCTAAGACCCTCAGTCAGTTCAGTTCAGTCGCTCAGTCGTGTCCGACTCTTTGCGACCCCATGAATCGCAGCACGCCAGGCCTCCCTGTCCATCATCAACTCCTGGAGTTCACTCAGACTAAGATCCTAGGCAGCCAAATAAAAAGAAAAAAAGGAGACAGGATTCTGAGGCAGTTTTGTTGTTTGTTATTTTGTTTTGTTTGGGGTGTGTGTGTGTGTGTGTGTTGGCTCCTTTAGGCTGTTAGTCACACAACTAAAGCTTAGAATTGAGTTTCCCCCACAGCACATTGTAGACTAGTCTGTAGGAACTTTCACCGGGAGTCCCCTAGCAAAGGCTGTCCCTGGCCCCTGACTCCTCTTAGCTCAAGCTGATGTTGCAACTCAAGCTAGTTTCTGCTATGCACTTAGAAGAAGGGCATCAATTCAGCAGCTCTTGTTTCCAATGGGCTGTTTTTGGAGGGGCCTTTTGGAGTTGGAAGAAATGCTATTTTCTGTAGCCATTTATTTGGCTGTTGCAATAAGGAAAATTTCCACCAATGTGAAGAATCCATTGTAAAGATTTTACTAGATGGGAACGGCTGCACCAGAATGATGAAAACTGCAAAGTAACATGTATAATCACTAACATTTCTGGAGAATTTTGCAGGAGATTTGCACATTATTTAAATCCTTTCACCAACCTTGACTGATAGATATTATCACCATCATGCAGATGATATGTAGAGAGTCGAACAGATTGTTCAAAGTAGAAATTTCTGTAACTAGAAAAGCTAAACTAGAACCCATATTTCTCACAATCCAAAACCTGTGTTTTAGGATACCATGCAAATTACCTGCTTATAAGTTTGAACTTTTTATATTGATTACATGTTGAAATATTTTGGATGCATTGGGTTAAAGTATATTACTAAAATTGATTTTACCTGTTTCTGTTATTATTTTTTAGAAGGGCTACTAGAANAAAGCTAAACTAGAACCCATATTTCTCACAATCCAAAACCTGTGTTTTAGGATACCATGCAAATTACCTGCTTATAAGTTTGAACTTTTTATATTGATTACATGTTGAAATATTTTGGATGCATTGGGTTAAAGTATATTACTAAAATTGATTTTACCTGTTTCTGTTATTATTTTTTAGAAGGGCTACTAGAAACTTTGAAATGATGTAAGCCACTCCCACTATGTTTCTATTGGACAGTGTGAGACAACAGATGTTTCATATCCCCAGGAGATGCAACTGGGAAAGTTGATTGGATTCCAAGCTTGGAAGGCCTTGAAGAATAATTTATGAGTTACCCATAGTGTGCCAATATTGCCTACAGCTTACAGGAATATATTAATATAATGTCTTCACTCAAGATTCACGGCTTTTATATTGCCTGGTAAGTGTAACTTTTAACATTACCACATCCAGGGACTTCCCTGATGGTCCAGTTGTTAAGAAGCCACCTTCCAATGCAGAGGATGTGGGTTTGATTCCTGGATGGGAAACTAAGATCCCACATGCAGTGGGGCAACCAGGCCCATGCTACAACTAGAGAGTAGTCTGTGCACGTCAACAAAGATCTTGCATGCTACAACTGAGGCTCGACATAGGCAAATACATATTTTTTTAAAGGTCAATATCCACAATTGTTTGAGCAGTCACCTTTCCCAATTCTTTGCTTATTGTGTTTTACAAGGTAGTTAAATAGTTGGAAAAAGCTACCAGGAATGAAGGTAAGGAAACAAGAGGGCACAATTCTGCAAGGGGATTGGCAGACAATTGCGTTGCTTCCATCTAAAAGTGATGAAAACCAAGGCGCTGAGCCATTAATCCAAGGTACACTCTCTAGCAGGCCTTTGGCAAGAAGCATAACACTTACCTAAGTGGGTCACAGCCTGATTGTTAATTTCCATTCATGGAATTTGCTTCATTTTCTGGTGTCTCAGTTAGCTCCAAGGTGATGCTTTAAATAGTTGTGAAGGCATCAAGGAGGTAGTCAGAGCTTCCAGAGTAGTCATCATTAACTTCTTTTTGTCAGTATTTCTCCACCTTCTGATGAGCCTTCAGCAGAAACTGGGCTCTTCTCCTGGAATCCAACCAGCAAGCTGTTATCAGAATCGTCCAGCCACTCCTGAGTTCCACTGCCAACGAACTGGGAAGAATTGTACAGGGGGAAATGCCAGCCTTGCTGAGTCAAGCAACTTTTACAACCCAAAGCTGACTGGTAATTGCGGTGGGATTCATGAGACCGTATTAGGTTTACTCAGCCTAAATCCAGGTCCATGCAGAGAAGAGCCGGCAATCAGGGTGTGCAGGCAGCAGGTATGGTACTAGCCCTCTGAATTCTGGGGTTCCTTTGGTGTAATTAGATTGTGAATGAAAATGAGAATAAGAGCTGAGGGCTGACAAAGCCTGTGCTACCTACATGCTTACGCTTTTGATTCAGATCCAGTCTGGATGAAGATGAGCGGTCCAGTTTAAATAGTCCCCAAAGTAACTCTCATTTGAAAGTTCAGTTGAATCAGGGCTTTGTAGACAAATGAGTTGAAGGTGAGCCATGACCCTTCAAGTTAATGGCTGCATGATTTTGGCCAAATCACTTTACCTTCTGAGCTTCAGTTTCCTCATCTGTAAAATGGGCATATACAAATTCCCTTCTGGGGTTGATGTCAGAGTTAATTGACATGTGCATGTGGCCTCCAGCACAAGTAATGTGACAAGTCATGCTAACTTTTCCCCTTCAATGTGCTTTATTATTAAAGCTTTAGTATAAATAAATACCTTTCTTGTGAAATCAAATTCCAACCTTTGGAACTGATCAAGCTTACTCTAGAATTTTTTAAACTACTTGACTTTGGAGATTGTCCAATTTTGATGATGATGGTGATAATGATAATGATGATGGATACTTATCTGTTCTTGTTTTTGTTTTTGGTCATACTGCTGAGCCTACAGAATCTTCGTTCCCCAACCAGGGATTGAACCTGGACCACAGCAGTGAAATTGTCCAGTCCTAACCACTGGACCACCAGAGAATTCCTTAATGAAAATGTATCATTTATTCAGCACCTAGCCTGTGTTATGGCAATGCCATGGATGGAGGAGCCTAGCGGGCTACAGGCCATTGGGTTGCAAAGAGTCGGACACGACTGAAGTGACTTAGCACACAGTCTGTGTTAAGTGCTTTTTATATGTTATCTCATATAATCATCATAACTCCATGAGGCAGGTATTATAATCAACATTTATAGATGAGGAATGAGGTTAAGAAAAAATAAGTGACTTATTCAAGATTATAAAATTAGGTACAGAAGATCTGGGATTTAAACCCAGGCCTGTCTCCAACACTATCATGCTTAACCACTATGTTACACTGTATCCGTTCTATTAGTTCACCTTATTTTTCCTCAAACCAAAAGATTTTCTGTGTCCATAAAAGGTATTAAAATGTGCTTGAAAAAGGAACCATTCCCAACTTTAAATATCTTTTATAGTCTGAACTTACTTGATATATTTAAACAAAAATTTTAATTGATAAGAAAATCAGGAAATCATTTTGATGCAAGAAAATTGAATTTCTTATTCTACATGGAAATTAAGAGAATAAATGTAATTCCATGGAGAAAATAAATTATCTTCAAATCAAAGTCTAAAAGAACTAATAGAGTTATACACAATTTATAAATAATTGCAGTACTTAAGGTTTATGAAAATGTTCAAAATTTTATAGACATAGAAGATTGTGTTCTTTTAAATTCCAAATGTTACTTTTTTATGAGTGCAAAAATGATATAATACTCACTTGCTATCATATTACAGGATGTGAGAATGTTAAATAAATATGAGAAAATTGAGAATATTTTAAAAATTGAGAAATTAAACAATTCTATTTCTGAGGCCAAAGAAATATTTCATATAACTAAAGGGATAAACCACTGAGCATTTTTCATAGTGGGGTTGGGGAAGAAATTCTATCTGTTGAGTTGACACCATTCAAGGCTGTTATTTACTATTGCCAAGAGAGTTTTATTTTTTATTAAAATTCTTTTTCTTCAGTTTTGCCCAAAAGAACAAATGTCATTCTAATGCCAATATTGTCAAATGCATTTATTGCTTGGATTTACTTTTCTAAAATTTGCCCTCTCATTCTTAAATAAAGGTACATCTCTCTCTAGGATACTAAAAGCCCTAATTTTTTTTTTTTATTGAAGTATACTTGATTTACATTCTTGTCTTAGTTTCTGGAATATAGCAAAATGATCCAGCTATATATATATACATATTCTTTTTCATATGGTTTAATAAGTTAATAAATTATAGAATATTAATGGTAAATTACAGGGTACCCATTACTTTGCCAACAAAGGTCCGTCTAGTCAAGGCTATGGTTTTTCCAGTGGTCATGTATGGATGTGAGAGTTGGACTGTGAAGAAGGCTGAGCGCCGAAGAATCGATGCTTTTGAACTGTGGTGTTGGAGGAGACTCTTGAGAGTCCCTTGGACTGCAAGGAGATCCAACCAGTCCATTCTGAAGGAGATCAACCCTGGGATTTCTTTGGAAGGAATGATGCTAAAGCTGAAACTCCAGTACTTTGGCCACCTCATGCGAAGAGTTGACTCATTGGAGAAGACTCTGATGCTGGGAGGGATTGGGGGCAGGAGGAGAAACGGACGACCGAGGATGAGATGGCTGGATGGCATCACGGACTCAATGGACGTGAGTCTGAGTGAACTCCGGGAGATGGTGATGGACAGGGAGGCCTGGTGTGCTGCGATTCATGGGGTCGCAAAGAGTTGGACACGACTGAGCGACTGAACTGAACTGAAAGTAGCTGAAATAAGCTATATTATGCCAAGATATCTGGGCAGGAAATTGTCACTAGGCATGAGCAAGAGATATCCAATCTCTCCATTCTGATGAAAATGTGATCAATCATATCTATGCTGAGAAGAAGACAAACATACCAAAGACTCAAAAATTTAGAAAAATGCCATTAAAAATCCAGCTCTGTGCAACCCATGAGAGGACATGACCTAATCAATGAGTAGGACGTAAAACAGCATCAAGCCCTGTAGACTTTAAGTCTCTCTGTCACAGAATTATTCATATCCAAAATTTTTTTAATAAGTTTAAATGTTTTAATTCAGAAATATATATATATATGTATGTATAAAACATCTTGGCTCCCTTAGATACATTGAAAAGAAAAATTTGAGCTACTCGAAATCCATGTATAAATTTATGAAATAATGCAAATGCTCCACAGTGCATTTAGCCGAACCTTAGCCAAGTCAGGAACAAAAATAACATTATGAGAACCTATTGGATAAGGATGTGAAGACGCTTCATCCTTCCATTTGTTGCTGCTATTGTTGTTCAGTTGCCAATGTGTTCAACTCTTTGTGACCCCCATGGACTGCAGCATGTCAGGCTTCCCTGTCCTTCATTGTCTCTTGGAGTTTGGCCAAACTCATGTCCATTGATTCAGTGATGCCTTCCAACCATCTCATCCTCTGTTGCTCTCTTTTCCTTTTGCCTTCAGTCTTTCCCAGCAACAGGGACTTTTCCAGTGAGTCAGCTCTTCGTATCAGGTGGCCAAAGTATTGGAGCTTTAGCTTCAGCATCAGTCCTTCCAATGAATATCCAAGGTTGATTTCCTTTAGGATGGACTATATACCACATAAACCTGTCAGACCTCAAATATCACATATCACATCTCAAATGATGTTTCCTCTGAAAGCCAAGTTTCAGCTTGGGAACGACCTCATTTTAAAGACCAAAGCCCAGTATTCCAGAATCTTACGGTTAAACAGAGAATCTGAAGAACATATCTTTAGTGAAAATTTAAACTGAGCTCGACATTTACTGATGTCACTACAAACAAAACACTATCTTGAAGAATCTTATAATAATCAACTATAATAATCAACTCTTAGGCTTTACTGCCTTGTGAGAGAGAGAGAGTGCCTGTGTGTGTGCACGTGCATGTGTGTTAATACAAGTATTTTCTACAAATAAACCCGGCCACCAAACTCTTTCTTTAGTTGCTGATGTATTTTTGTCTTCATCTGTGCACTGGACGCATTTCTGCTGTTGTGAACAACTACGTTTGATTAAAATCTGTCAGATTTATCTTTTTAGCAGGAGAAAAGAAATATGTGTTTCTCCAGAAAGGAAATCAATGTGTCTTTATGATAGATGCAGAGTGGAAGGCTGGATACTGTCACTTTAAGTGATGAAGCAGAAAGACAGGGTAGCTCCGTAGCTATCACCCACTGGCTGCTGACATAGTTGTTGGGAGGCAAAGCCCTGTTTAAATCTTATAATCATTGTTTATAGGATAGGCTTACAGTCACTGACCTAATAGTTGTTACTCCACCTTGTTAAGTTACCACGTCTAGCATCTGAGGTGTCCGCAGTTTACTTTGTTTAAATTCTCTTAGCAATATCTTTGGACCAGAGCTCTGCTCTGTTGCTCTTCAGAGAAGAGTTGTCCCCTCCCCATAGGAAGGCACCAGGTCTGCAAGGGAGGATAACTGTAGCACAGAATCCCCTATCTGAAGATAAACAGAAAACAGAAACCTATAAAGCAGCTCCCAGGCTATGCCAGAGACACATAAAGGAGAAAGCATCCTCAAGGGGCCATAATGGGAGACTGCTTCCTGGCAAAAATATGTCCACAGATCTCCTCCTTCCGCTTGAGACCCACTCTCCTCCCCCAGGATCCCAAGGAGCTCCAGACAGAGCTGTGCTGGAGAGCAAAGAAACTTCTGCCCAGGCATTGTGAGCTTAGAAGGTCCTCTTTCAGAGGTGCTACAACCAGGAGGCACTTACCCAATCAGGATTGCTTGAGAAGGTCACAGTGAGCAGGGATGTCCTTACAGGGTGAGTATTAGATCTCTGTGGCTGCCACCAGCAAAACCATCCTAATGGGCTTGTAAAGGAATGTCAGGGTCTATGAACTCATGTGTCAGCTGAAATTACTGTCTCTCTTGTCTCATGAATGACATCTGTCAATGAAGTATTTGAAGTGTTTATTTGTAGTCAATTCCCATAATATATACTATATATAAAATATATTTATACTACTACTACTACTAAGTCGCTTCAGTCGTGTCCGACTCTGTGCGACCCCATAGACAGCAGCCCACCAGGCTCCCCCGTTCCTGTACATAAAATATTACATATTATATAAACATTTCAAATATTTTATATATATTATATATTTATATGTAATTATACTTTATATATGTTATATATAAAGTATTTGAAGTGCTTATTTGTAGTCAATTTTCATAATAATGGTGTATGTAAAAGCCCCTCTCCTAACCAACATTTTTAAAACAGTATGTTGGGTTTTGTTCCTTAATAAGTTTATTTTTATAAGTTATATATAAAATAAGTTACATATAAAATATAATATATATATTTATATTCATACTGGCTTCCCTTGTGACTCAGTGGTAAAGCATCCACCTACAATGCAGGAGGCCTGGGTTCAATCCCTGGGTTTGGAAGATCCCCTGGAGAAGGGGAAGGTTACCCACTCCAGTATTCTGGCCTAAAGAATTTCAAGAACTGTATAGTTCATGAGGTCGCAAAGAGTCAGATACGATTGAGTGACTTTCACTTCACTTCACTTGTATATGTGTATGATATTATATATATAATAAGTTATATATATAATAAGTTATATATAAAATAAGTTAACTTTGTTTTTTGAGAAGTTCCTTATTGAGGAACTTATTAAGTTCCTCCTTATTAAGTTCCTTATTGAAGTACCTGTGCACAGGTATGTTCTGCATGTTAACACAGGCCTGATTAAACCATTAATGACATTTTATGCAGAGCACCTAGCAAGTGCTTAGAACATGGTTGATATTCTTTACAGGTTCTTTCCTTATTTATCACACCTCTCTTCAATTTGCACATCCTTCAAATCAAATAAGCACAAACAACTAGTGCAATTGCTTAAAGCTAAATGACCTCTTCCGTTTATCCCCAATGTCCACCTTCTATCCTTTCCTCACTCCTACAATTTCCAAACTGTTCAAGAATTAGAGTTTAAGAGTTGCACGTGAAGACTTCATTGGCCACCATTGCATCCACTGTAAATCATTGGAGCCTTCCCACAATTTACATAAAACTGAACATACATTCTTGCATTCTAGTAATAGACTGTAGTAATGATGCCATATACTTCTGATATACTGATGGATTTGATTTGCTAACATTTTGCTTATAATTCTTGGTAGAAATTGGTCTTCAAATTCTGTGCTGTCTTTAGAAGCAATCTTCACAAAATAATTTTACTACCTTTCCTTTTTATGGTTGAATAGATTTTTCTATCACATTGAAACTGATTTTTAATAAGGAATTCATCTATAAAACCATTTAGGTCTGGTGCCTTTTTTAATAATAGATCTTTTACTCTCCAGTGTCAATAATAATTGATCTATTCATGGTTCTTTAAATGATCACTTTTGGTATTTTTACTAGGAAATTATCCATTGCCTTCAGTTTTCCATATTTATTTCTATAGATCTGTACATAATACCCACCAGAGAGTTTTCTCTTCTCCATATCTATGATTATGTCTCCTTTACTGTGCTGTATTTATATAAATTTTTCTCTAACCAGACTTTACCAGGATATATTTAGTTCATTAACCTTTCAAAGCACCTAATTTTGATTTTACTACCCATTTTTATGTTTGTTTTGGCTCCATAAATTTTAGTTTTTAATCTTTACTACCTCCTTCTTTAGTTTTATTTTGTTACTTTTTAGTTCGAGTATTTTAAATTTACTTTCAATTTTTATTTTTTAAACAATAAAGATAATCTCACGATATAGTTTTTTGTCTGAGTATAAAGTTTGCTTGACTGTCTCACATGTATATATTTTACTATTCAGCTACTACATTTTATAGTTGTAGTTATTCAGCTGCTATTCTTGTAGCTGAATAAGTGTCACAGCTACAGAGTTGCCATATTTGTTTTATAATCATTTATGTATACATTATCTCACAAAATTAGAATCTCTTCCTCTTTATTGTTTCTATTTCCAAAGTACAGAGCACAGCTTTTTGCCCACTGATAGAACTTCTTTATGCGTAGGATTTTTTTTTAATATGGAAGGTATAAAACTTGCCAGAGTACCTAACTCTGGGAAACCTATGCACATCAACCCATGTATCTTCAAAACTTAGGTGATGGTGGAAAACTGAATGCCAAGGGGGATTCCAAGGCAAACCATTCAATATCATAGTAATCCAAGTCTATGCGGCAACCACTAATGCCAAAGAGGCTGAAGTTGAATGGTTCTATGAAGAACTACAAGACCTTCTAGAACTAACACCAAAAAAAAAAGATGTCTTTTACATCATAGGGAACTGGAATGCAAAAGTAGGAGCCGAGAGATACCTGGAGTAGCAGGCAAGTTTGGCCTTGGAGTACAAAATTAAGCAGGGCAAAGCCTAACAGAGTTTTGCCAAGAGAACGCACTGGTCTTAGCAAACACCCTCTTCCAATAACACAAGAGACGACTCTACTCATGAACAACACCAAATGGTCAGTACCGAAATCAGATTGATTATATTCTTTGCAGCCAAAGATGGAGAAGCTCTATACTGTCAGCAAAAACAAGACCAGGAGCTGACTGGCTCAGATCATGAACTCCTTATTGCAAAATTCAGACTTAAATTGAAGAAAGTAGGGAAAACCACTAGACCATTCAGGTGTGACCAAAATCATATCCCTTATGATTATACTGTGGCAGTGACAAATAGATTCAAGGGATTAGATCTGATAGACACAGGGTCTGAAGAATTATGGACGGAGGTTAGTGACATTGAACAGGAAGCAGTGATCAAGACCGTCTCCAAGAAAAAGAAATGCAAAAAGGCAAAATGGTTGTCTGAGGAGGCCTTACAAATAGCTGAGAAAAGAAGAAAGGCAAAGGAGAAAAGGAAATTATACCCATTTGAATGCAGAGTTCCAAAGAATAGCAAGGAGAGATAAGAAAGCGTTCCTCAGTGATCAGTGCAAAGAAATAGAAGAAAATAATAGAATGTGAAAGACTATAGATCGCTTCAAGAAAATTAAGATCACAAGGGAACATTTCATGCAAAAATGGGCACAATAAAGGACAGAAATGCTATGGACCTAACAGAAGCAGAAAATATTAAGAAAAGGTGGCAAGAATGCACAGAAGAACTATACAAAAAAGATTTTCATGACCCAGAAAACCATGATGGTGTGATCACTCACCTAGAAACAGACATCTTGGAATGCAAAGTCAAGTGAGCCTTAAGAAGCTTCACTATGAACAAAGCTAGTGGAGGTGATAGAATTCCAGTTGAGCTACTTCAAATCCTAAAAGATGATGCTGTGAAAGTGCTGCACTCAATATATCAGCAAATTTGGAAAACCCAGCAGTGGTCACGGGATTGGAAAAGGTCAGTTTTCATTCTAATCCCAAAGTAAGGCAATGCCAAAGAATTTTCAAACTACTGCACAATTGCATTCATCTTACACGTCAGTAAAATAATGCTGAAAATTCTCCAAGCCAGGCTTCTACAGTATGTGAACCATGTTCAAGCTGGATTTAGAAAAGGCAGAGGAACCAGAGAACAAATTGCCAACATCCGTTGGATCATAGAAGAAACAAGAGAATTCCATAAAATCCTGACTTATTGATTATGCCAAAGACTTTGACTGTGTGGATCACAACAAACTGTGGGAAATTCTTCAAGAGATGGGAACACCAGACCACCTTACCTGCCTCCTAAGAAATCTGTATGCAAGTTAAGAAGCAACAGTTCAGACTGCTACCAAATTGGGAAAGGAGTACATCAAGGCTTATATTGTCACCCTGCTTATTTAACTTCTATGCAGAGTACATCATGCAAAATGCCAGGCTGGATGCAGCACAAGCTGGAATCAAGATTGCCGGGAGAAAGAATCAGATATGGAACAAGTATCAATAACCCTAGATATGCAGATGATGCCAGTCTTATGGCAGAAAGTGAAGAGGAAATGAAAACCCTTTGATGAAGGTCAAAGAGGAGAGTGAAAAAGTTGGCTTAAAACTCAACATTCAAAAAGCGAAGATGATGGCATTTGGTCCCATCACTTCATGGCAAGTGGATGGGGAAACAATGGAAACAGTGAGAGACTTTATCTTTTTGGGCTCCAAAATCACTGCAGATGGTGACTGCAGCCATGAAATTAAAAGATGCTTACTCCCTGGAAGAAAAGCTATGACCAACCTAGACAGCATATTAAAAAGCAGAGACATTACTTTGCTGACAAAGGTCCGTCTAGTCAAAGTTATGGTTTTTCCAGTAACGATGTATGGATGTGAGAGTTGGACCATAAAGAAAGCTGAGTGCAGAAGAATTGATAGTCCCTTGAACTGCAAGGAGATCCAAGCAGTCCATCCTAAAGGAAATCAGTCCTGAATATTTGTTGGAAGGACTGATGCTCAAGTTGAAGCTCCAATACTTTGGCTCCCTGATGCAAAGAACTGACTCACCGGAAAAGACCCTGATGCTGGGAGAGATTGAAGGCAGGAGGAAAAGGTGATGACAGAGGATGAGATGGTTGGATGGCATCATTGACTCAATGGGCATGATTTTGAGTAGGCTCTGGGAACTAGTGATGGACAGGGAGGCCTGGCACACTGCAGTCCATGGGGACTGAGTGACTGAACGACTGAACTGACTGAAAGGGGATTCGATTCTGTTAGAGGAGAAGGTGCGACATCAGATTTAAGCAAGATAGAACTGGGTTCCAATCCCAACTTTTCCACTTAGCAGTTAAGTGATTTACCTTTTCCCAAACTTCAGTTTCTTCATATATAAAGCAGGTGAAAAAAAAAGTTCTTCCCTCACAAAGCCGCTATGAGGATTAAATGAGATAATGCATGAGTGCGCCTGACACATAATAAGAACTCCACAACCATGAGCTCACAGCATTCCTGTTATTATCCCTATAGTTATAGTAGGGCCAGGGTGATGGGGTGGGAACCAACTGAGTGGTGGAAGCTACGCAAGGGGAAGTGGAGCTGGGAAAAGGACAAGAAAGGGAAGGCGCTAGCCCAGTCTTAATTCAATGGTCTTGAAAACATCGAGTATGTAGGAGAAATTTTAAATCCTTTCCTTGTAATGGTGACATTTCGACAAGCTGGTTCTCTATTTCATTTCCATTTTGCTAAATAATATTACACCAAACTTCTCAAGAGAGTGCCCTGCCCACCAAGTTCACCCCGAAGAGGATGGAGTTGATGGAAGTAGGCAAGATAGGCAGCCGTAATGTAGCCACCAGCTGTCCAGTGAGTGTCCGGAAAGCTTCAGCTTTAAGGACCATTCATGTGGAGAAAGGAAGCAAGCTTCGGCCATTCTCTTCTGGGTGAAATAAAGTCACCCAGCTGTTCCTCATCGCTGTCCTGTATGTCCAGGGATGTCTCCAAGGAAGAATGGGCTGTGGTGCAGATGGCCAGATCCCAGTCCCACTCCTGCCGTTGGCTAACCGTGTGGTCTCAGACAAGAGTCTTGACCTCTCTGTGCCTCAGCAAAAGGAGGACTGTACTTAGAAACATTTATGGAACACTCTTTTAAGTGCTTTGCAAATATTAACCTATTAATCCTTACAGCAGGTGTAGGAGGTAACCGGTCAGATAGGGGATGGTGAGAATTAAAAGGTGAATATACTTAGAGTTGGATACAACTGAGCGACTTCACTTTCATTTTTCACTTTCATGCATTGGAGAAGGAAATGGCAACCCACTCCAGTGTTCTTGCCTGTAGAATCCCAGGAACGGGGGAGCCTGGGGTCACACAGAGTCGGACACGACTGAAGTGACTTAGCAGCAGCATACTTAGAATATAAATACTTAGTCTTACAGGTCTTGTTGTCTNGAGCGACTTCACTTTCATTTTTCACTTTCATGCATTGGAGAAGGAAATGGCAACCCACTCCAGTGTTCTTGCCTGTAGAATCCCAGGAACGGGGGAGCCTGGGGTCACACAGAGTCGGACACGACTGAAGTGACTTAGCAGCAGCATACTTAGAATATAAATACTTAGTCTTACAGGTCTTGTTGTCTGGCACATCCTGAGTACTGTGTAAGTATAAGCTGCTGCTATTATCACCATAAATGCCATGTTTTAGCTGCTGCCCTCCTCACCACCTAACTGTTGTTCTGTTGCAATATGGCCCTTGGTGACATTTTCTCTCTCCTCATTCCATCACCAAGTTCTAGCCCCATTTCTCAGGCACAAAGAGTCACTTGAGCATTTCCTTCACATTCTTGCCATCTCCCTCTCCATATTTACATCCCCCTTCCTCACGTTCTGCGACCCTAGTTCTTCCATCTCATTTACATGGGTTCCAACTCTCCTAGCCTTACAGGATGCCAAGTATGATCCTAGGTATTCTCCCCTACATGTCGTCTGGGGCCCCTGTGATCATGACCAGACCCAGTTGGAAAGGTAAGATTCAATCACCTATCTATTGGGTTTCCCTTGTGGCTCAACTGGTAAAGAACCCACCTGCAATGCAGGAGACCTGGGTTCGATCCCTGGGTTGGGAAGATCCCCTGGAGAAGGAAACAGCTACCCACTCCAGTATTCTGACCTGGAGATTTCCATGGACTGTATAGTCCACGGGGCCGCCAAGAGTCAGACACGACAGTGACTTTCACTTTCACCTTTCAGTTATTTGCCTCCAANGAGACCTGGGTTCGATCCCTGGGTTGGGAAGATCCCCTGGAGAAGGAAACAGCTACCCACTCCAGTATTCTGACCTGGAGATTTCCATGGACTGTATAGTCCACGGGGCCGCCAAGAGTCAGACACGACAGTGACTTTCACTTTCACCTTTCAGTTATTTGCCTCCAAAGTCTTGCCTTGTTATTATTGTTTAGTTGATCAGTCATGTCTGACTCTTTCGACCCCATGGACTGTAACCCACCAGGCTCCTCTGTCCATGGGTTTTCCCAGGCAAGAATACTGGAGTGAGTTGCCAATCTTTCTTCAGGGAAGCTTCCTGACCCAGGGATTGAACCCATTCTCCTGCACTGCAGGCAGGTTTTTTACTGCTGAGCTACCAGGGAGGCCCTCTAACGTCTCCTCTTGAGCTAATATCCTTGAAACATCCACCTCGACTTCCAAACATTTTACCATCACTCTCAAATGTTGGACTGGTTTTTTTAAAAAAAATACAGCATTCTAATTTTTTCCATGAAGAATCATGCCAACTTGAAGTAGTTATATCTTATTCTCAGTTTTCTGTATGTTTCAGTTTTTAAAGGTGATAAATGAACTGATGTTGCAACATGTAATATGCTTTTTTTTTAAACTTTTTATTTTGTATCTGGGTATAGCTGATTAACAATGTTGTGATAGTTTCAGCTGAACAGCAAAAGGACTCAGCCAACATGTACACGTATCTATTCTCCCTCAAACTCCCCTCCCACGCAGGCTGCCACATGCTTTCTTAATAAACAACAGTTTCTTATTCTAGCACACAAACATTTGAGATGATTATACCAATCAAGACATCTTACTCTACATATTTTAAAGCAACATCTTCAAATAAAGAAGTTAGAAACAACCAGAACCTAAGTTAGAAACAACCAGAACCTATCATAAATGTGAGTCGTTGAAATACACATCAGTATATCCAGAAATGGAATAACCTGAGGTCATAAAAACAAGACTAGGTAAGTCAGTCTAGTAATGAGGATATATCTGATGATATATGAAATGGAAAAGGCTGGTTACAAAGTGAATGTAGTATAAAATGCAATTTTATTTATTTAGAAGAATATGTAGTAATGTAATCACAATAGCTGATTTGTGGTGAAAGGGAAAATTCATTTTGAGGGTGTCTTGGTTTTACTTTGCACATTCTAATTTTTCTCTGTAATGAGTATACATTGCTCTTATAGTATCGAAAAACAAAAGAAGAAACTACATTTTGGTAGAAAACACAGTTGGACACTTATCTCCACCAGCTGAAACTATCCTCAGTTAAGCCTTTTAATCTGCTGTCTCATCAGGCCATGCGTTTGTTTGATAGATGGCTCAGTTGCCTCTGGCCTGTCATGTTGTTATTTGCTTTGAACTCTGAACATCTGGGTGGCACGGACTCTAGCTAATATTGTTTTTTTAGTGTTTAGATATACAGAAAAATACATTAAAATTCTTCTGATCATTAGGATGAATCAAGAACCACTACCTCAATATGTTGAAGGCAAATATCAACCTCCTAAGCCTGGAGCATAAAGAACAACAAAGGATGACCCATGTCACCATCCTCTGTCTCCTTCCAGCCACATCTACAGAGCAGGTCACACTCAGCAACATTTCAGACAAGCACAGATGCAGGTTCCTTGACCACGGACCACGTTTTCTTCCTGGGGTAACTGCGTTTTATCTTAAACTATGCTTTTGCTTCAATACAAATGTTAACCATGTTCATTAACAATTTTTAAAGTTCTCTTTTTTCCTTGTCACTCTTAAAGTATGCTTTATTTAGTAAAAGATAGTGAACACATGTTCTGGAAATAGTAAAAGCCAAGCTTAGATATTTATTGAATTCATATTTTATATTTATATTTTCTGATTAAAATCAGAAGGGTAGCTGGTGTTTCCTTCATTTCCATAGGACAGAAAGACAGGGGCTGTGCCTGTTCAAAAACAAAAATGCATCTGAAAAAAATAAAAATATATCCTAAAAATTCACATATTACCTTTACAATGTCAAATACATGAATAATCGGATAGTTGTCCTGTATTTTTTTTTTTAATATGGTCAGTTAGCACTATGTAGAATGCCACAATGGAACTGATTAACTTTTTTTTCAAAAATTAAGATACTCAATAAAAACCAATTTTTAAAAAATGGACATAATTAAAGAAAAACAAAACCCAGACATTTAAAAAGAATCCTCACATCTAAATGCTAAAAAATTACTTTATAATAATCTATGAATCCAATGTAATACCAATAAATATTCTTAGACTATGTCTTATTTTTTAATTTTTTAAAAGCATAATGATAAGAATTAACCACACATAAAAGTGCTTTATACTAGACATGGAGAAAGCATATAGTTTTTTAATTAGATAGCATTGAGCTATTTGGGTACTTTTTCATATCACATAGCACAAACTTATAAAAAATAAAACTATGAATGGAAAACAAAAGAAAACAATAATTAAGATAAAATAAGTTAGATAGTTTCTTGCATCTTAGAGGCTTTTGGAAACCATGAAAGGCCCAGGTGAAGGCAATTAAAATATATTTGTTAATATATGACATAACTGAATATTAAGAAATATTTAAAAGCAAAAAACATTTAAGAAAAATTAGCCTGGAAAAAGAGAGGACTAGGGTATACTTTCTGAAATGTTGACTCATGTCCAAGAGAAAGAAATCATGTCCAAAAAAGAATACATTCTGAATAAACAACAGCATGGGAGGAAAAAAAAAAAAGTAACTGCTCTGCTGCGAACCCGGTTTTAAAAAGACAATAACTCGTGAGACCTGCCTTTAAACTCTGTCCTGTCTTGGACCAAACTTGGCTTGTGCTGGACACGTTGTGAATGTCCTTCAACACTTCCTCCTCAACACATCTGCCACATAATGAGGCACTGGTGGCCACCTGAAGCAAAGACACAGATCTGAGCCATACTGCCAGAGAGGAGACCTGGACCATTCCCCCAGAAAGGCCACTGATAACCCAGGCAAACGTCAAGGAAGAGAAGCTGTCAACTAAAGGCATCATCTGTCTGAGACGAGTTTAATAGGTGGAGAGAGGTTGCCCAAGGTAATAGAAGAAAAAATTCCAAGCATTCCAGGCAGAGGAAATTGCATGTTCAAAGGCACTGAGGTATCCGGATGTACTCAGAGAATACTCTTCTGTGTAACTAGAGAGCAGGACAGGTGGCAAGAGGTGGTCCTAGAGAGTCAGGTCCAGTGCACATCAGCCAAAGTCTTTCTTTCCACCGTGTTAAGTTTGGGTTTTGTCTTTAAGGCAGTTGTAGAGTTATTACTACAAGGATGTTTTTACAGGGAAATGACATCATGGTATTAGCATCTTAATGTTCAAAATATCCTTCTGGTGATACATAGTATGAAGACTAGGCTGGAAAATAATATTGAAATCTGTTGCAACATTACAGACAAAATTCCATATTCTTTTGAATATGGAAGCAGAGTCATGCAGTGGTCAGGAGCTGGCATTGACAGAAACGGTGAATTGCTTTTGTGAAGGAGAAAAAGGAAGGGGAGAATCTAGGAGCATTGTACTTGGGCAATTTGGCAGATGGTTGCATATTCTTCCAAAATAGGCAACACAGAAGGAAAGGGGCAAGGTGGTCAGGAGAGATGGCATACTTAGTCTTCTAGGCATAGAGCTTATGGTGCCTATGAGATATCAAAGGAAAAAGTTACATTTACTAGAATGTGAGATTCCTGGGGGCAGAGACCTTGTTGGTTTACTTCAACCAACCAGGCACATGGCTTTCAACATGATCGTTGTTTAGCACATTATCTAGCAGAAGGTAAATAGTAAATTCCAGCTGATATGTGTTTTTGGATGAATTGGGTCTGAATCACAGCACAGTGTTCCAGGCAATTATTCAATGCTCTTTGGTTTCCCTGCACAGAAAATTCTAGAACCTCTTCTAATGTCCACCAAAACCACTTCACTTCCAGAAACAGGACAGTTATGGTCCACTCAAAAAGGAATGAATTACAAAAATCTTACTACGATTTCTAGCGGTCCTGTTGTTAACAGATATAAGCAAGGTTGTTTGCTTACTGACAGAGAAAAATTTGCAAAATAATTTTTGAAGTGATCGGACTGAACAGAATGAATGATAATCACAGCATTGGAGTGAGCCTCTTATATTTTTTTAATCACGTGTGTGACTTTTAAGTTGCTATTGAAATGGTTCAGAGAGCTGAGTCTGATTGTTGAAGATTGCTGTTGATTCACATACACATCAAAACTTGGAAAGAGACTTGAATCGGAATGAGAAGTAGTGAGAAATGCGGGGCTGAAGTAGAAATCTGGAAAAGACTTGAAGGAGGAAAAAAGAGAAAAAAACATGGTAAATGGCCCTGCTACTTGGAGAAATTGAAACAAATCTTTTTGCCAGGGAATCTTGAACTACCTGCCTATCCCTTTAAGCATCCTCGTGTACAAATCAAACACAGATGGCCCATTACATTTATGACCCCCTGTCAATTACTCTAGATGGAGCATGCATTAATTATTGAAATATTTTCATACTATACACACTGTTAGTGGTTACATTGCCACAGATAATTTCAATTTTCTGATTAGAAAGTGCTATAAACAATTTTATTTATAAAAATTCATCTCAAATGTAGTAAAACTACATTCAGTAGTGGATTTTTTTTTTTTTTCCATTTAACATAGCCAAACTAGAAATTCTGGCCTCTCTCCTTGGAAGTCAGCATTATGTTAGCATTGCACACAATACATAAACTCTGTCAAAATCTATTACAATTGTAGTAAATTTTGATTACTGGAGTTGTTTGTTATTTATGTCTAGAAGATAAAGATAATATTGGGAATAGCCTTCTTCTATTTGATGTATAAGCTACATCAATAAAATATCTTGTTTCGAAAACAGTAAAAATTAAAAAAAAAAAAAAGAAAGACTAAACTTGGTTGAAGCTTCAAATTGTGCACCACTTTAGTTAAAGTAATAAACATGTCAGATGATGGGAAAGTCCGTTGAGAGTTTAGACTCTTAACTGGGTTGCTAGCTTTTGTCTGGCTCAGTAAACAAAATACTGGGGTTAGTTGACTGCTGGAGAACAGTAAGAACATTCCAATGAAGTAGCCTTCAGAGAATGTGGAGAAATATTTTGAAGGAACTTAAAGAAAAGCCTAGGTATTTTCTGTCACTCTGAGAGGAAGCTATTCATTCAAGAAACAAGAACTGAGCACCTGCTATGTGCAGGGCACTTCTTAGGCATTTGGAGTACATTTGGAGTATAAAGCAAAGATCTCTGCTCCTACCAGCAAGGAGATCCAACCAGTCCATCCTAAAGGAAATCAACCCTGAATAGTCATTGGAAGGACTGATGCTGAAGCTAAAACTCCAATATTTTGGGCACCTGATGCAAAGAGTTGACTTATTGGAAAAGATCCTGATGCTGGGAAAGATTGAGGGCGGGAGGAGAAGGGGATGACAGAGGGTAGGATGGCTGGATGTCATCACCAACTCAACGGACGTGAGTGTGAGCAAACCGCAGGAGTTAGTAACGGACAGGGTAGCCTGGCTTGCTTCAGTCCATTGGGTCACTGAGAGGTGGACATGACTGAGCAACTGAACAGCAACAACCAGCATAGATTCTGAACTGACTGCCTCCTTTAATCCTCACACAGGTGAGATCACTTACCTAAGGTCATTCAGCAAAAAGGCAGTAAAGTCAGAATAATAACCCACAGAGTCAATCGAACTCTGAACCCACCAGCTCACTCATATGTTTACTATTTCCAACTCATCTTTCTCTAGCTCTTTGCGACATGAATACTTCTATGTTGTTAGCTCGACTTTTTTCAGTAAAAGTCTTCAGTTAGGCAGATTAACCCTAAAAAAAAAAAAAAAAAAAAAAGCTGTCTGTATCTCTTCTCTCTGAAATTCACTTTAGGAAAGAATGTTTATGCAAAGAATGGTAAAAAGAGATGGTCATTGCAGAGACTGATTCCACATCCCGGTGGGATAAGACAGCTACAGAGGCAGCAAGCAAATCCAACTAACTTCTTTCATTGGCTTCTTTCTCTGGCTAAAGCCAAAGAGGGTTAAAAACTATAATTCTCCAGAGGGACAAACAGACAGTGCTGACGGCACTGGGCTTTCACAACAGGTTTGCACAACATGGAAAAAAAATCAATTCCCACATACTTCAGCAGCAACTAAGACTGGAAAAATATGGTCCCCAGCTAGAATTATGCCACGGCATGGAAATTTAGCATCTGTCTCAGGTGCAAATCATCTACCAGTGAGTGAGCAATGCTTGTGTATTGGACCACTCTCACAGATATTCATAAGAAACACGTACAGTGGGGAGAACTCATGTAAAAATTACTGGCATGGCAATAAGTGCTGTTGAATTAATTTGGGGTGCTAATTTTGCAAAACTAAACAGTAATATATTTTCTTATCACTAATAATGAAACTCTCAAGTTTGTGTGCTGCTGTGTGCATGTGTTTTAAGTTATGGCCAACTCTATCCAGGCTCCTCTGTCCATGGGATTCTCCAGGCAAGACTACTGGAGTGGGTTGCCATACTTTCCTCCAAGGGATCTTCCCAGGTTCAAACCCAGGAATCAAACTCACGTCTCCTGCATCTCCTGTTTTGGCAGGTGGATTCTTTATGACTGTGCCACCTGGGAACATATTTTTGGTTTTGTTTTTATGGAAGTGTAGTTAACTTACAAGATTGTACTAGTTCTAACCATACAGCAAATTGTTTCACTTTTATATATATACATATATAAATACATATACATATATATAGGGCTTTCCTGGTGGCTCAGACAGTAACGAATCTGCCTGCAATGTGGGAGACACTGGTTCAATATATTCAGATTCTTTTCCCTTACAGGTTACAAGAGATTAAATAGAGTTCCCTGTGCTATACAGCAGGTCCTTGTTGTCTGCCTATTTTATATGTAGTAATGTATATGATGGGGCTTCCCTGGTGGCTCAGAGGATAAAGCGTCTGCCTGTAATGCAGGAGACCCAGGTTCGATCCCTGGGTTGGGAAGATCCCCTGGAGAATGAAATGGCAACCCACTCCAGTATTCTTGCCTGGAGAATCCCATGGACAGAGGAGCCTGGTGGGCTACAGTCCACTGGGCTGCAAAGAGTCGGACACGACTGAGCGACTTCACTTTCACTTTCAATGTATATTTGATAACTCCAAATTCTTAGTTTATCCCCTCCATGCTATCCCCTGCATTTCATAATTTTTAAAAACCTTTTTGCTATCAGTGAAAGAGACAGAGAGTCAGAGACCTCAGATGACTGATGTGAAGTCACATCAGAATTTACAGAAAACAGCCCAGAACCTAAGCATACCAGTTCACATCAGACTCTGGACATTCCTCCGGGCTTCTTATTTCATCCTCGCCAAAGGAGATGGAGAAGTTAATACCATGTCCAAGGATGAATGAGAGCTGAAGCTCAGAAACACAGGACAAGTCAGTGTTTAATTAAGGAGAAATTGGGTGTACAAAGTCTAGTGTGGGTGTGTGGGTGTGTGGGTGAGGAGGGCGTGGGTAGGAGAAGCTAAGGCACACAAGGACAGAAACTGAGAAATCCGACAGTAGAAGTCTGTGCAAGGTGTGGAGCTGGTCCGGTTCAGCTCAGCCTCTCAGTCGCGTCTGACTGTTGTGCAGGGGTGGAAGTAATTAACTTCATCTGCTGCTGCTGCTGCTGCTAAGTCGCTTCAGTCATGTCCGACTCTGTGCGACCCCAGAGATGGCAGCCCACCAGGCTCCCCCGTCCCTGGGATTCTCCAGGCAAGAACACCGGAGTGGGTTGCCATTTCCTTCTCCAATGCATGAGAGTGAAAAGTGAAAGTGAAGTTGCTCAGTCATGTCTAACTTCGCGATCCCATGGACTACAGCCCACCAGGCTCCTCCGTCCATGGGAATTTCCAATCAAGAGTACTGGAGTGGGGTGCTATTGCCTTCTCCGTAACTTCATCTAGATCCAGCTAATCACAAATATATCTGGGTTTTATGCAAAACTCTAAGAATCTTGTGACTGGTGATGCAATGTCTAAAGCTGCTGTTTTGTTTTTATGAGATTGCATAAGAAATTTAACGAGGAATCTTGGGGAAAAAATAACCTTATGCTTAATGATTCAGAAACTTTGGAGATTCCCCAAGTTAGTTCTCTCCACACTCCAAGTCTGAAGAACGCAGGTCTACAATATCCCTCTCCTGTTAAACCTTCACCTTATCAGAGAAAACCAGGCAACATGACACCGTGTTCTTAGTGAACCCATAAGGACTTCAAGCCGGCCCAACTCCTATCTCCAACTTCCTTCCCAGTCTAATGTTCTCCATGTCCATCACCCTCTGGTCAAGGGTTATAAAATACCAAGTCAAATATTCTCACAACTTTGGTTGAAATTCAATATCTAATTCATGGACTATCGAGAGTTTCAAGCATTTCCTGAATATACCTTTGAAATATCTGAAAAGTAAATCATCATTCGCACATCTCTAAAGACTTCCCTGGCAGCTCTGTGGTAAAGAATCCACCTGCAATGCAGAAGTTGCAGGAGATGCAAGTTCGATTCTGGGTCGGGAAGATCCCCTGGAGGAGGGCATGGCAACCCACCCTATATTCTTGCCCAGAAAATCCCATAGACAGAGGAGCCTGGTGGGTTAAAATCCATAGGGTCTCAAAGAGTCAGACACAACTGAAGCAAGAGCACGCATGCACACATCTCTAAATTCCCAGTAATCCTCCCATTTCCCACAGTTCCTTGACAAGTAAAGCCCGTGGGCAATCCCATCTGCTGGCTTTCTTTGCCCACTTATATGACAATCAATCCATCAGATTCAGAGAGCCGGGTGTGTTTACAGTATCTGAGGAAGCCATGATGAATTCTACCCTATGCTGAAGCTTCAGGTTTCTCATACAGGTGTTCGTTGAAACCAGGCTCCATGAGGGCACCTGGGGAAGTTTCTCCTTGCTTGCAATTACTTGGGGAAACCCTTCCAGCCTCCATCCTGGGATAAGGGAAGAAGGAATTATCCTCCTCTGGTCCAATTCTCACCACTCAACTAAGAGCACCACAGCTAGTGTAACTCACTGTAACATTCAGAGAAATTTTAAATAAATAAAATTGCTCTCAAGTCTACCACCCTGACAAGTTCATGGTCCATACACATGTAGGACTAAGTTTACATATGGACTTGCTTTTGCTTTTTAACTTTCTTCAAAAGTATGTCACATTTTTGAATATGGCTACAGATTTCATAGCCTTGTATTGCAATCTTGATATGCTATGTATCTACTACTATGCTATGCAATCTACTTCTCTTGGACATCCAGTTGGCTCCCAATTTTTCATTTTGAGAAATACATTCTAAAAGCTAATTTTAGAGATTTTTAGAGATCCAATATTGAACAATTATCCTTAAAGAAAAGAAGAAGCTGGCCCAAGGCCAGGATTACTTTGCTGACTTCCATTAGCCTACTCATAAGTGCATATCATTAGTCACAGTGGGGATCAGGCAGAAAAGAATAAAGAAAACTATATAAGATTGATCCTTTTTATCTTAAAAATCAGCTGAATGTACATGCTCTACTAAGAGACCCAGAAGTATTATTTTTCACATACGATTTACTCTAAATAATATAGATGAAGTATGTTATTAATATATATGGGGTTAGCTTCATTGCAGTGAAAGGTTCTGAGTTACAAACAATTCACAGGTTAGATAGTCGGCCACTTCCTGATTAGATACCTTCACTTGGGTAGAGCCAACTAGAGATTTGCTGTAGCCTAACATTGTAATACAGCTGTAATTTGATTGCATTCTCACTGTTTTAGACTGTAGAATTGAAAACACATTAAAAGCTGTTTAACCTTTATTTGACTACACTCAATCCAGCCATGTTACTGTGAGCTGGCCCAACATCTGACTTCTGTGTTCCCTTTTCTGTTCTGTTACTGGTCCTTGTCTGCCCCCACCCCCTGCCCCGTCGCCAGTGATGCTGACACTGGTTTTGGTAGAACATGAGGAAGACAGTAGAAGCCACTGGAATAGCCCAGCTTGGAGCTGGGGACAAGCAATCTTTTAAATTTTATTTTCTCCTTCTCTTGCCTAGATCTTCTCCTTAGCAAAACAAGCAAAAAAAAAAAAAAAAAATGCCAGAGGAGCCCTTGTCACAGAGGACTTTGAAAGACAGGACAAAGAGTCTGGATAATAAGAAATTATTTTAAGCAAGAGTAAATCAGATCCAGATTTGTGCTCTGTAAAGATTTAGCTCAGTGAAGTGGATGGAAGAGAGAAGGGCCTGCCAAGGCTAAGTAAATACGGAGCTACAAATGGTTAAGAGCTGGTGAGAAGGATCTGGATAAAGAGGCAGCAGTAAGAATGGAAAGGACATGGGTGTAAGAGGAACAAAAATCACTGGATGAAGGAGGCATGGAGAGTTATTCTTAGAAAGTTGTTATCTGGACAATCTCATCCTAGGCCCCATGTCCTAAGAAAACACCAGATTTTACAAAGCCATCTTCTAAAATAGCAAAAGTCTATAAGACTCAAGTACAAAACTTGCTGAAACAATCATTTGAACCTGGGCACCAGTGTTGTGTTTGAAATGGAAATGTGTCATTGTCTTCGTGATCGTATTTGTAAAGGACCAACAGGTGTGATTTGGTTTGGCTTTTTGACTGATATTGCCCAGTCTCTGAATGGCTCACCACCTCGGTGGACATGAACAGCCCTATTTCTAAACATCTGGCAACAGTGATTAAGCTGCCTGGCCCTACCTGCCCTGGAAGACAGAAAACTCAGTGAAAGGTACTGTGGAGAGTCTCCATCTTCTTGGAGAAGCAAAGGCTAAGAAAAAATTAGAGCGGCTGAGTACATGTGGGTTTAAATAGAGCTGAGAAAAAATTGTATCAGAGATTCTGGTAGGACTTGCACTGAAATAAGCTGCCTGGCCCTACCTGCCCTGGAAGACAGAAAACTCAGTGAAAGGTACTGTGGAGAGTCTCCATCTTCTTGGAGAAGCAAAGGCTAAGAAAAAATTAGAGCGGCTGAGTACATGTGGGTTTAAATAGAGCTGAGAAAAAATTGTATCAGAGATTCTGGTAGGACTTGCACTGAAAATTAAAATTGCTAAGTAATTTGCCAGTAACTTAAAATATAAAACATGCAGATCCAGCAACTTCACTCTAAGTAGCCATGCTAGAAAAATACTCCTAGCAAATGAGTAATATGCTTAGGAGCACATGAGAAATACTTGGACACATAAGGAAGTGTGTACCGGTATATTTACTGCAGGGCTGTTTATAATATCAAAAGGAATCTACCTCTACTATATGGGAATAATATGGCTACTTTACTAGTCATAACACGTGGATCTAGAAACAGAAAGTATGATCTGTATCTGCCCACTAACAAGGTAATCTCTCCAAGACACTGATGAGTGAAAAAAATCAAGAGCATAATGATATTTACAATATGATACATGTTTTATACCAAAGACATCTTTTCCTCTAAAATAGTTCATTAAAAAAAAAAAAAGTCAAGTGAGGTACAATCCAGGAGTTAATGGTTGAATCGCAACAGATGATAGACAGACAAACAAACCTTCATTGGCAAACTCTGTTAGAGCTACCAAATGTATGTAGGATTACCAAAACAGCTCTCAAAATAACGGCACCGCTGGCTTAAATAATTTGGCAAAATAAATATCCAAGGACATGCCACTGAATTGCCGATGCAGGAACACCCCCATTTATGTCCTATTTAAAAGGGAATGTGAAATAATTATTTCTTCCTGAGATGAAATCCAGCAATTGAGCTGATTTGAAATCAGCTCCAAATAATCTAGACTGGAATTTATTCAACTATTTTGGGTGGGGGAGGGTTAGAAATAAGTGGAAGCAAATCATTTTCCAAATTAGAAACTATGTCTGCAGTACCTTTCAATCAGTTCTAATTTTTGAGGACAAGGCAGAGCTGATGCAATTTCAATATAGTTTAGCAGATAGTGATTATCATAGGATCTTCTTTTGATCGCTTAGGACTTTTTCACTTAAAAACTTGATGTTGTTTATGGTAAAGTGTTATAAGAGGGCTTCTAGCACATAGCGGAAAAGAAAATATTAACCCACTATGCAGCCAAGAGCTGGATTAATCTTTTAAGCAATTCAGAAGAGCATCAGAACATGAACCCTGAAAGACAGCTCAAGTATTCTGAAAATTGCTCGACTATCTCCACTGCAACAGTCCACTTTAGTGGGTTTTCAGTTATTTTGGTCACCTTCCTTTGACTCGTTCAAGTCTCAAGTAAGTTTTCACATAACTTGTTTTATTTTTCATGTGTTTGAAAGTAATCGCCACTGAATATTTCTTTGAGTTGAAAAGCTGAACAGTCTGCCATGCTGAGCACAGGAGGGTCACTCTGGGAAAAGGGTGTTTAATGAATAACTTTGCAGTAAAAGGCCTTGAAAACTTCCTCTAAACATTAGACCTGTGCTTACTTTTGGAAATACATTAACAGCCTCCAGAAAGCTGAGATGCTGGCAACACTGTGAGGCAGACTTCAGACATCCCTGACATCTGAAGTGCTTCACAAGGTGTGCGAACACTCCCACCCCTCCTCAGCCCTGACCCTGCTCCCTGCCACCCCCGTGCCCCCACCTCAAAAAAAAAAAAAAAAAAGAAGCTGTCTGTATCTCTTCTCTCTGAAATTCACTTTAGGAAAGAATGTTTATGCAAAGAATGGTAAAAAGAGATGGTCATTGCAGAGACTGATTCCACATCCCGGTGGGATAAGACAGCTACAGAGGCAGCAAGCAAATCCAACTAACTTCTTTCATTGGCTTCTTTCTCTGGCTAAAGCCAAAGAGGGTTAAAAACTATAATTCTCCAGAGGGACAAACAGACAGTGCTGACGGCACTGGGCTTTCACAACAGGTTTGCACAACATGGAAAAAAAATCAATTCCCACATACTTCAGCAGCAACTAAGACTGGAAAAATATGGTCCCCAGCTAGAATTATGCCACGGCATGGAAATTTAGCATCTGTCTCAGGTGCAAATCATCTACCAGTGAGTGAGCAATGCTTGTGTATTGGACCACTCTCACAGATATTCATAAGAAACACGTACAGTGGGGAGAACTCATGTAAAAATTACTGGCATGGCAATAAGTGCTGTTGAATTAATTTGGGGTGCTAATTTTGCAAAACTAAACAGTAATATATTTTCTTATCACTAATAATGAAACTCTCAAGTTTGTGTGCTGCTGTGTGCATGTGTTTTAAGTTATGGCCAACTCTATCCAGGCTCCTCTGTCCATGGGATTCTCCAGGCAAGACTACTGGAGTGGGTTGCCATACTTTCCTCCAAGGGATCTTCCCAGGTTCAAACCCAGGAATCAAACTCACGTCTCCTGCATCTCCTGTTTTGGCAGGTGGATTCTTTATGACTGTGCCACCTGGGAACATATTTTTAGTTTTGTTTTTATGGAAGTATAGTTAACTTACAAGATTGTACTAGTTCTAACCATACAGCAAATTGTTTCACTTTTATATATATACATATATAAATACATATACATATATATAGGGCTTTCCTGGTGGCTCAGATAGTAACGAATCTCCCTGCAATGTGGGAGACACTGGTTCAATATATTCAGATTCTTTTCCCTTACAGGTTACAAGAGATTAAATAGAGTTCCCTGTGCTATACAGCAGGTCCTTGTTGTCTGCCTATTTTATATGTAGTAATGTATATGATGGGGCTTCCCTGGTGGCTCAGAGGATAAAGCGTCTGCCTGTAATGCAGGAGACCCAGGTTCGATCCCTGGGTTGGGAAGATCCCCTGGAGAATGAAATGGCAACCCACTCCAGTATTCTTGCCTGGAGAATCCCATGGACAGAGGAGCCTGGTGGGCTACAGTCCACTGGGCTGCAAAGAGTCGGACACGACTGAGCGACTTCACTTTCACTTTCAATGTATATTTGATAACTCCAAATTCTTAGTTTATCCCCTCCATGCTATCCCCTGCATTTCATAATTTTTAAAAACCTTTTTGCTATCAGTGAAAGAGACAGAGAGTCAGAGACCTCAGATGACTGATGTGAAGTCACATCAGAATTTACAGAAAACAGCCCAGAACCTAAGCATACCAGTTCACATCAGACTCTGGACATTCCTCCGGGCTTCTTATTTCATCCTCGCCAAAGGAGATGGAGAAGTTAATACCATGTCCAAGGATGAATGAGAGCTGAAGCTCAGAAACACAGGACAAGTCAGTGTTTAATTAAGGAGAAATTGGGTGTACAAAGTCTAGTGTGGGTGTGTGGGTGTGTGGGTGAGGAGGGCGTGGGTAGGAGAAGCTAAGGCACACAAGGACAGAAACTGAGAAATCCGACAGTAGAAGTCTGTGCAAGGTGTGGAGCTGGTCCGGTTCAGCTCAGCCTCTCAGTCGCGTCTGACTGTTGTGCAGGGGTGGAAGTAATTAACTTCATCTGCTGCTGCTGCTGCTGCTAAGTCGCTTCAGTCATGTCCGACTCTGTGCGACCCCAGAGATGGCAGCCCACCAGGCTCCCCCGTCCCTGGGATTCTCCAGGCAAGAACACCGGAGTGGGTTGCCATTTCCTTCTCCAATGCATGAGAGTGAAAAGTGAAAGTGAAGTTGCTCAGTCATGTCTAACTTCGCGATCCCATGGACTACAGCCCACCAGGCTCCTCCGTCCATGGGAATTTCCAATCAAGAGTACTGGAGTGGGGTGCTATTGCCTTCTCCGTAACTTCATCTAGATCCAGCTAATCACAAATATACCTGGGTTTTATGCAAAACTCTAAGAATCTTGTGACTGGTGATGCAATGTCTAAAGCTGCTGTTTTGTTTTTATGAGATTGCATAAGAAATTTAACGAGGAATCTTGGGGAAAAAATAACCTTATGCTTAATGATTCAGAAACTTTGGAGATTCCCCAAGTTAGTTCTCTCCACACTCCAAGTCTGAAGAACGCAGGTCTACAATATCCCTCTCCTGTTAAACCTTCACCTTATCAGAGAAAACCAGGCAACATGACACCGTGTTCTTAGTGAACCCATAAGGACTTCAAGCCGGCCCAACTCCTATCTCCAACTTCCTTCCCAGTCTAATGTTCTCCATGTCCATCACCCTCTGGTCAAGGGTTATAAAATACCAAGTCAAATATTCTCACAACTTTGGTTGAAATTCAATATCTAATTCATGGACTATCGAGAGTTTCAAGCATTTCCTGAATATACCTTTGAAATATCTGAAAAGTAAATCATCATTCGCACATCTCTAAAGACTTCCCTGGCAGCTCTGTGGTAAAGAATCCACCTGCAATGCAGAAGTTGCAGGAGATGCAAGTTCGATTCTGGGTCGGGAAGATCCCCTGGAGGAGGGCATGGCAACCCACCCTATATTCTTGCCCAGAAAATCCCATAGACAGAGGAGCCTGGTGGGTTAAAATCCATAGGGTCTCAAAGAGTCAGACACAACTGAAGCAAGAGCACGCATGCACACATCTCTAAATTCCCAGTAATCCTCCCATTTCCCACAGTTCCTTGACAAGTAAAGCCCGTGGGCAATCCCATCTGCTGGCTTTCTTTGCCCACTTATATGACAATCAATCCATCAGATTCAGAGAGCCGGGTGTGTTTACAGTATCTGAGGAAGCCATGATGAATTCTACCCTATGCTGAAGCTTCAGGTTTCTCATACAGGTGTTCGTTGAAACCAGGCTCCATGAGGGCACCTGGGGAAGTTTCTCCTTGCTTGCAATTACTTGGGGAAACCCTTCCAGCCTCCATCCTGGGATAAGGGAAGAAGGAATTATCCTCCTCTGGTCCAATTCTCACCACTCAACTAAGAGCACCACAGCTAGTGTAACTCACTGTAACATTCAGAGAAATTTTAAATAAATAAAATTGCTCTCAAGTCTACCACCCTGACAAGTTCATGGTCCATACACATGTAGGACTAAGTTTACATATGGACTTGCTTTTGCTTTTTAACTTTCTTCAAAAGTATGTCACATTTTTGAATATGGCTACAGATTTCATAGCCTTGTATTGCAATCTTGATATGCTATGTATCTACTACTATGCTATGCAATCTACTTCTCTTGGACATCCAGTTGGCTCCCAATTTTTCATTTTGAGAAATACATTCTAAAAGCTAATTTTAGAGATTTTTAGAGATCCAATATTGAACAATTATCCTTAAAGAAAAGAAGAAGCTGGCCCAAGGCCAGGATTACTTTGCTGACTTCCATTAGCCTACTCATAAGTGCATATCATTAGTCACAGTGGGGATCAGGCAGAAAAGAATAAAGAAAACTATATAAGATTGATCCTTTTTATCTTAAAAATCAGCTGAATGTACATGCTCTACTAAGAGACCCAGAAGTATTATTTTTCACATACGATTTACTCTAAATAATATAGATGAAGTATGTTATTAATATATATGGGGTTAGCTTCATTGCAGTGAAAGGTTCTGAGTTACAAACAATTCACAGGTTAGATAGTCGGCCACTTCCTGATTAGATACCTTCACTTGGGTAGAGCCAACTAGAGATTTGCTGTAGCCTAACATTGTAATACAGCTGTAATTTGATTGCATTCTCACTGTTTTAGACTGTAGAATTGAAAACACATTAAAAGCTGTTTAACCTTTATTTGACTACACTCAATCCAGCCATGTTACTGTGAGCTGGCCCAACATCTGACTTCTGTGTTCCCTTTTCTGTTCTGTTACTGGTCCTTGTCTGCCCCCACCCCCTGCCCCGTCGCCAGTGATGCTGACACTGGTTTTGGTAGAACATGAGGAANTTGGCATTAATGCACAGCTCTGGTAAGAGCTTCAAGAGGAGACGTTTATAAGCGAGGGTGTGTTTAAGATCCCTGCTGGGCTGACCTTTGTGGTACACACCCCCAACCTCCGGTCACCTTCATGGATAGCCAGAGGAGGAGGCAAGATCTGCCACAGCCACCACTATCTGGACCTCAGTGTGGTGGGAAACAGGTGGGGCCATGTTGTCAATGGGATGGGCTTCCCCGGGGGCCCCGTGGCAAAGAATCAGCCTGCCAATGCAGGAGACTCAGGTTCGATCCCTGCATCAGGAAGATCCCTCAGAGGAGTAAATGGCAACCCACTCCAGTATTGTTGCCTGGAAAATCTCATGGGCAGAAGAGCGTGATGGGCTACAGTCCATGGGGTTGCAGAGTCGGGCACAACTGAGCAAACACGCTCCTCAGTGGGGAGTGGGGGGAGGGGCGGAGGACAGGACTTTCCAGCTCCAGCTTAGGTACACATCTGTTCTTGTGTGACATTTCTGGGTACATGCAAGGTGCTATGATGGAACTGTCCCTCATTTGTGAAAACACAATGTAATCTCAGTAGTAAAATCCAGTTTGTTCTTTTTTTTCAATGAGTACCTGTTCTGGGAGATATGCCAACAACTCAGAGATGATTTAACCAGACCATCAACAGCTGGACAACTTACTTAACTCTTTGGTGATGGCTACATGAACCTTCTTGTTGGCTTCAAGCCACCACAGAATTAATGTTGATGCCAGACATACAGGGTTTAATAAATTATAACAAAGAGACTCCTTACTATACAACACAGAGAATAACTAGCTTCTCCCCACAGATGTGAGCCATCTTAGAAAATGTGAATGGATGCTTCCTAAAGGTTACTCCTTGGAACACTGATTCTACAAGGTTATCCTTCATAAACCTAGAGGACAGCATGGTAACCCTCTCCGGTATTCTTGCCTGGAGAATCCCATGGACAGAGGAGCCTAGCAGGCTACAGTCCATAGCGTCGCAAAGAGCTGGGTGTGACTCAAGTGACTTAGCAAGCATGCACGGACGCATCCTTTATAAAAGGGTTTTGCTGATCAAATACATTGAAGTGAAAGTCGCTCGGTCACGTCTGACTCTTTGCGACCCCACGGACTATACAAGTCCCTGGAATTCTCCAGACCAAAATACTGGAGTGGGGAGCCTTTCCCTTCTCCAGGGGATCTTTCCAACCGAGGGATAGAACCCAGGTCTCCTGCGTTGCTGGCAGATTCTTTACCAACTGAGCCACCAGGGAAGTGTTAGGACCCCTGTTGCAAACAATCCTACCTATTCAGTGTGTGCCTACAGCTTCTCACCTGACCCGAGAATTTTTTTTTTTTTTTTGTATTAAGCTTAGAACCTGGGAATTGCTCTTTGTGGGAAACACTAATTTAAACCTACTGCATATCTAGCAGACTGGGCCACCTCATTTAAAAGTTTAATAAGTTCTGGAATGCCCCAGCAAAATAAGAGAAATCTCTAACCTCACTGCAAGAAGGCGTCCTCCTTGCCATATACCACCCTTGAATCATGCACACTCTCCTAATTGGCACAAGTTGCATGGCTATAAACATATATAAAATTTTGGCTACGTTGAGGCTTAGTTGCAGCATACAGGATCTCTCCTTGAGATCATTCTTTCTTTTCCTTCTCCAGTTGTGGCTCACAGATTCCAGAGCCTGCAGGTTCAGTAAGTTACAGCACCCAGGCTTAGTTGCCCCGAGGCATGTGGGACCTTACTTCCCAAAGCAGGGAATGAACCCGAATTCCCTGCATTGGAAAGCGGATTCTTAGCCACTGGACTAAANCTCTCCTTGAGATCATTCTTTCTTTTCCTTCTCCAGTTGTGGCTCACAGATTCCAGAGCCTGCAGGTTCAGTAAGTTACAGCACCCAGGCTTAGTTGCCCCGAGGCATGTGGGACCTTACTTCCCAAAGCAGGGAATGAACCCGAATTCCCTGCATTGGAAAGCGGATTCTTAGCCACTGGACTAAAGGAAGTCCTTATATTTGTTTTGTTTTAAGCAGATCTGACTAATCTACACAAGCACCTGTGGGCACTGAATGCCCGGGTGAATATTGCTATCAGTCGCTCAGTCGTGTCCGACTCTTTGCGACCCCATGGACTGCAGCACGCCAGGCTTCCCTGTCCATCACCATCTCCCGGAGCTTGCTCAAACTCATGTCCATTGAGTCAGTGATGCCATCCAACTATCTCATCCTCTGTCACGCCCCCTTTTCTTCCTGCCCTCAATCTTTCCCAGCATCAGAGTCTTTTCTAATGAGTCAGTTGGCCAAAGTATTGGAACTTCAGCTTCAGCGTCAGTCCTTCCAATGAATATTCAGGGTTGACTTCCTTCAGGATGGACTGGTTGGATCTCTCTGCTGTCCATGGGACTCCTCCAGCCCCAGAATTCAAAAGCATCAATGCTTTGGCGCTCAGCCTTCTTTAAGGTCCAACTCTCACATTCATACATGACTACTGGAAAAACCACTGCTCTGACTAGACGGACCTTTGTCATCAAAGTGATGCTATATCTAGGTGAATATTAGGTGTGTTTATTAGTAAATAAATTCTTCACATACCTTGATTTTTCTTTCTAAGATTACTTACAAACCCACTTCCCTGTTCTATTTTAGATACAAGCCACAAGCCAGTGTTTCTCCTTTCCTTTCTGTAATCAAAGTCACTCAGACATCAAGATCATTCAAGAAAACCTAGTGGTGTGTGGGAGTGAATGAGAGTGACAGTGATTGTGGAGAGAAGTTGGATCTGCCTTCATTTAATTTTTTTTTTTTAAGTAAACCATTTGCACACTTCAACCTCTTAAGTTGTATGGGTAGAAAATTACCTGTGAGGCGCCTGAGAGGAGATGGTTGATAGTGCTGGGTGACAAACCCCTGGCAAGGATCTTTGCTCGACAGCCTTGGCTCACAAACTGTGAGGAAGCGTCAAAACCACCTGGAAGCTGTGTTTAAAAAAACAGGTCTGGAGCCACACCTTCAGAGTCTGATTGATTGAATGTCTGTACACAGAAATACCACATTGCTCCAGAAATGCGCCAGCGGGTCTGAGCACAGGCCTGAGGATTTGCATGACTAAGGAGCGTCCTGGCGATGCTGGTGCGGCTGGTCTGGGAGCGCACTGGGGGAGTTCCAGCTGTACAACTCCCCCGCAACTTGCCTGATCAGTTACCTGGGGGTGTTACTGCAAACACCAAACAGCAGCCCTACCCCAGACTCCAGGGATGGCATCTCTAGGAAGGAAACGTGGGAGTCTGTATTTGTATAATAATAAATGCTGGAAAACCATTCGAAACATCCAGGCCTGGACTACCTCAGCCAGAGAAGCAGGGCTTGCCTTTTAGATCAGGGCCCTGGGCCTTGGGCGCCCCGCCTGTCTGCTCGCGGAGGAAGCCGCCTCGGTGCCCCGGGCATCTTCAAAGTGCACGGGGCCCAGGACCCGTGAATGCCTCGACCAATAACTTGTCTGGTAATTGGTATATTGATTGCTAATGTCATCATGCTTTAGTATACATAAACCCCTCACTCTATTCCACAGCCCCCAACAATCCCCAAAGTCATTGTTTATTCATCGTGACTCCCAAACTGGCCCTTGTCAGTTCCCGCTGGAGGGCTTGCTGATAAAAATCGCCAGATGATTGGACGCACACATTCTTAACATGACTGACTCATGACATCTCAGAGGACAGCCGGGGAGCCTGTCATTACAGGACAATACTTTCCTTTCTTCCTCTTATCTAGCCCCAGATGACTTTGAGATTTTTATTAACTCATTAATGACTGAAGATGTCATTAGAACCAGTGGAAGGGTTTTTAATTTTTTTTTTCTTTCATTCTTTCCTTCTTTTATTGAGAATAAGTGCACAATTTGCTCCTGGTGAGAGGGGGGAAACAGCCAAGGCAAACTCAGTGAAGAGACCCTTTAACTTTATTAGAACTTGAAATCTGATTGACAGGTACGAGGCCTGAACGTCTGTACCCAGAAACACCAAGTTGCTTCAGAAATACACTGGGTAAGAAAAAAATGGAGCAACTGGTAAGGAAACACCAACTCATAAAATTCAGCAATTTCTATTGTGTGGTGGGACCAATCTTTCCAACCTAACAGCTAAAAAAAAAAAAAAAATTCAGAGGAAGGCTACTGAAACCTCTAAATGTTTCTTAACCTACACATTCATTAAACCATATCTTGTTTCTGCCTGCCTTTAATTTTCACATCTGCAGAATTGCTTTTAAAAATCAAATTAGATCTTTTGAAGGCACTTAAATTGCAACAACCTTATGTTTCTTTATATACTCTTGGGTTTCAGGCTTTTCATCTGGGTTGTGTGTCCAATTAATGGGATATCTCAAGGAAGCACTAATCATTTCGAAAACTTGAGAATCTGAAAAGCAAGCAGACTATTTTCATTATAGCTGATTGGATTGAGAATAAGCTACAGAGGAAATGTTCAATAATTATGATAACTTTTTTTAGATGAGATCACAAAAAAACGTCAGTCACATAAGGTACTTTTCCCTGCAATGAAGACTTTGAAGTTCGTTTCAGTGGATTTCTCTTCAGGGTTCAGCCTCGGGCATGTCAGAAGGCTGCTTAGAGAGTGGGTTTACACAGATTTTATCAGGCGGGGTAATTCACTTGGCAAACCAAACGTTTATTACACGATGTATCTCATATGTTGTTAAGTGTTTACGAAATTTTACTATTGTCAAAATACATTGTAAATTAACAGATTCTCATAACACATGGAAATGACTCACCAGAAGAGACAATTGTTGTCAAGGACCTAAAAAGATTTCTACCCAAGGAAACTGCTGTCAGTAAACTATGACCAAGATTTCAATGTGCCTGAAGCCAAGTTTTATTCTTAAATCACCTAATTATATCTTTCTGTATTTATTTGCCCGGTGGAGAATTTTACTCATTAAATGTTATGCTAAACAGAATAATTAGTTAATATCTGCAGATTAGTTAAATACAATAATTTTCTCTAATTCAGTAATAACCATTACTAATTTTTAACCATTATTAATATTTTTTAATTGTTCAGTTTTCTGTACATGATGCCAAATACCCAGATAAAACCTGGGAGAAAATGAGTTAAAAGCCCAGATGTTTTTAAGCATCCAGATGTAAGGTGTCAAGTAAACAAAACATCAAGGTTTTTTACTATTTTTTTTCCCATTTCCATCCAGATGTTTGGTGTCATATAGACACACTTTTAATCTGTTTAGTTGTAATCACAGTGTTCTTTAATATCATTTGCCAATATTTGGATCCTCTCTTCGCCATATTATTTCTAAAATTTTTGTTTAACTCATTCATGGAGGAAAACACAAATAAGTAAAAAATTTAACAGCCAGAAGACTCCTAACACAAGACCACCAGCCAGAATGATGCCCAAGCCTTTTTGTTGCAAAACACTCTCCCATGTGCATTTTTAAATGAGGAAAGACAATTCAGCTTAAATGGTTGGAATGGCAACTTGATTTTAATTGGCAGGTACATGCTAGGAGAACCCCAGGCTCTCAAGTGTAAATGATGGCCATCTTTTCAGTGGGTTCCCTTCTCAACTTCCTAAATCCCAGAAGAGACATTTCAGGAACAATTTCTGCTCTGGTGACTTTGGGAATGTAGAAGCTCTGACCTAGGACTTGAAAGACTTGCATTGAGCTTCAACTCTTCCATTTTCTGACCGGGTGACCCTGACCTCATCATTTAAGCTCTGAGCCGCAGTTTTCTCTTCTTTAAAATGGGAATAATAACCCTTCCTTAGGTTAACCTGAGGATCTAATGAAAGAAATCTGGAACCGCAAAATGTTTTGCAGGTACAAATTATTGTTAGTTATAAAATATTGTATAATTATTGTAACGTATTACTAATGTTTAAGTGGGGCTTTCCCAGGCGGTGCTACTGGTAAAAAACACACCAGTGCAGGAGATGTGAGCGATGTGGGTTCAATCCCTGGACTGGGAAGATCCTCTAAAGAAGGGCATAGCAACCCACTCCAGTACTCTTGCCTGGAGAATCCCATGGACAGAGGAGCCTGGCAGGTTAAGTCCATAGGTTTGCAAAGAGGCGGACAGGACCAAAACAACTTAGCATGCAATGTTTAAGTATTAATAGGGAAAATGACTGTCGCTGTTACTATGGAATCCAGGGGAACAGTAAAGATAACCCACTCAAAAAGATACGATTAACTCTTTACGGTTTCCAGATTGTATACAGAAATGATTGTAATTCTTGGCTGTACAAAACAACATCAAATTATGTTACCGAGTCCACGCTCTCTCTGCTTGATGTACAACAGGCCAATGAATCCAAGAGATGAGGTGTCGAGGCAAGGAAGAGACTTTAATTAGGGAGCCAGCAGACCCAGAAAACGGCAGGCTAGTGCCTCACGATAGCCATCTTATTGGGGTCTGGATGCCAGGTTCTTTTATCGATCAGAGAGAAAGAAGCAAGGAGGAACTAAAGTCAGCAGGCAGAACAGAGAGGGAGATGCAGTGGGAAGTACAGTAAAAGGGTCTCCAGTCCTGTGAAACACCGCCCAGGGAATGGCCCGCCCTCAGAAGGGGCCTGTTAATCTCTTCTATTCACAGGGCAGGGACAAACTGTCTCTCCTTGAGCTGAACAAAGGCACTTCAGTTTATAGTCAAGCAGAGGGGCCGGGTCCTCCAGGCAAGCCATGAGTATGATTATAATAATAAAAGCAAGTAAAAGAAACAGTTTCCAGTGTGGAGTCAGAATTGGCTTCCTCCCTGCAACAGTTATACTCCTCCCTGCGTCTATTCCCTTACTGCACTTCATCTAGGTAAACAGAGAAATAATTGTAGGGATATTCTCTTAGGTAACTAAATAGACTAATCCTAGATCCCGTTGATTTGGTCTCTACTACAATAGGGCACTCCTGCCGATCTAGAACCATATTCTTGACCCACTGTTGCACTTAACTTTGATGGACTCACTGACCCTCCAGGCTAATGCAAAGACTCAAACATCTGCATATAGTAATTTTCCGGACTGCTAAATATTCAAACAGACCTCATGGTTTCTATCAAGGGAGTTGGCTTTTACGATTTTGTGCTATCAGCAAAACGTGCATCCTAAAAAAATTGTCATCAAAGAATAGGCCAACCTTCCTGCTACAATATAAGAGGGTTTCTAAGTGAGAAATCAGCTCATGCATTTGTAAAACCCTAAACACTAAAAACCTTTCAAGCATTCTAATCTTAGACTTTTCTGTCATGACTCCAAGATTTCAGAAAAGAAGAAAAAGAAAACCTCAAAACGTTTGAGTTCTACTTTTAAGATATGGAAGCGTTCTTGAAGTACAAGAAAGGGAAGAAAATAAATGCAAGAAGACAAACCTGATCAATTTTAATTAAAAAAAAAAAAAATCCACAGTGTCAGAACACCACAGTACAAAAAAGCTCCCACGTCAAGAAATTTCTTTCAAAGTTGAGTCCAACTTTTTTTCTCAACATGTGACCATAGAGGAGACGGAATGAGGAATCAGGTTTTAGCTCCTCAACTTTCTGAAGTCACAGACCTCTCATCAGCATGTGGCTCTGTGTGATGAACACTTGCTGTGAAGAACCAGAAATCAATGCAAAAGGTAACAATAATAATAAAAGGGACGCTTTCCACCATCAGAACCGGGAAAGGTGTGTGAGCTGGAAGAAAGTACAGTACTGAAGCCCATGACAAGTCATGATAAATGGGTCGTTATAAAATTCATGTTTAGGCAGCACCAGGCCGGGGATAATGCCATTCGTCATGGCAACACTCGGCCGCTAATGAGCCCTCATTGCATATTCATGGCCGTGGCGTTTCTTCTCTCCCTCCCACCCCGAACTAGTGCCTGGAAATATCTCCACCTCAAACTGCAGCTCAGGCCTTCTTCTTCTTTCTTTCTTTCTTTTTTTTTTTTTTATTTGTTATGTTGCAGCAATTACAGTGTAAAAGTGCTGCCCAAGATTGATTGCTCTGATCTGTAGTTCAATTGTAAATTAGAATACACATCCCCCCAGGGACACACGGCCCCTATTTGTGATTAAGAAAAAAGCCCCATAATAGACTAATAGCTAAAGTTCTCTCTCTTTTACTTTCAGGCAATTAGCTTGATGAAATGGCCTCTTTTTGTGTACCCTGGAAGTGTAAACCGATATCATAATGAAGTATATGATGTTTATTCTATTATTTTCACCTTCCCGGGTATGCAGGAATGCATAAGTAATGGCTGCTTTGTCTGCTGCATTTACTGATTCACAAGTGAACTATTTCTTAAAGATGCAGTGTGTGCATTCTGAGGCTTGAGGTAAGCAACCCCCTGACTTTGGGTTACCCTCCACGGAAATAACATGACTGAAGTGACTTAGTAGTAGTAGTAGTAGTAGTAGTGGTAGTAAAGAGGAGAAAAATTCCCAGGTAGTGGTGAGAGCAGGACTCTGATAGTCAAGAGCCGTCTAACTGCCTGCTGGCTCTGAGGTGGACGAGGTGGTGACACACTGGAAGTACTCAGTGTCAGTGAAGACCCCGGGACAGTCAGGCAAAGTGGCCAGTGGTGACTTTGTGTCCAGTGAGCATCCAGGTGCCAAAATGTGTGTTTCATCTCCCGTGCTTGGTTCAGCCCAGTCTGTACTCCTGGCTTAGAGGAATTAAAGCTAGGGTTAAAGCTAGCCCTACATCATGCATTTCATTATACAACCATCTTTAAGTGAATTGCAGCTCCACCCCCCCCAACAAAAAGTCTTGTCTTTTCAAGTTGCTAAACTGTCATAAGTTGTCAAGAAAACATTCTTCAACTTCCTACACAGGCCGGCTGACGCAGGTTTTGACCAGCGAGCCAATGAATGCAGCTGGTGCATTTCCAAAGCTGTTTGTGCTCTCCATATGCAATATTTTAATGTCTATTTTATTTCACTCATGAGACTCTCAGGAGTAAAGGAAGAAACAAGTGTCCCAAATGGCAAGATAGAAAGAGAAAAGAAGGAAAAACAGAACAAGACAAAAATCTATCTTGCTTGAAAATAGTTTATGGTGGGTTACTTACCAAGAGGTTGATTTCTGTTTCAATTCCATATTCCAACCTCCTGCCACTCATCAATATCCCAGTTTGTATAACCCACCAAACACTTCCTGGGCTTGTATAGTCTGGGTCAATTCAACCCTCCCCTCTTTAATGTGAACCTTATTTGCTTTTCTCAAAAAAACCACTTTTATAGCAAAAGGATCTCACTGACTTCTTAATGCTGAAGTGGACATGCATGTTTAGATTTGTTATATTTTAAAATTAATGTTTGCGATAGTCTTTTGTTACATATAAAATGTGTTTGCATTTCCTCCCAGTTCCTGGTTAAATAAAACCTTTTTGGAAAGTTTATTACTATATCCTGTAAAGTGATACTAATGTTACATAATTTTGAATAGTTCCACAAAATGAGCTACTCAGAAATATTTCAGAAAAATTTAATTGATACCCTTCTTGCTAAAAATCTAAAATTCATATCAGTCCTTATTTGGGGGTTTTCTCCTTAATTTTTACAATATTGAACTCTGCGTAAAATATAGACCTGAAATATAATAAATGTGTATTTTCATTGCTCCTTGAAATGTTTGACTGTGTAGCTGCCCCATCGCTGCTGTGTTGGAAATATACTATTGTAAACTTCCAACCTAGACAGCATATTAAAAAGCAGAGACAGTACTTTGCCAACAAAGGTCAGTCTAGTCAAGTCTATGGTTTTTCCAGTTGTCATGTATGAAAATGTGTATTTTCATTGCTCCTTGAAATGTTTGACTGTGTAGCTGCCCCATCGCTGCTGTGTTGGAAATATACTATTGTAAACTTCCAACCTAGACAGCATATTAAAAAGCAGAGACAGTACTTTGCCAACAAAGGTCAGTCTAGTCAAGTCTATGGTTTTTCCAGTTGTCATGTATGAATGTGAGAGTTGAACTGTGAAGAAAGCTGAGTGCCAAAGAATTGATGCTTTTGAACTGTGGTGTTGGAGAAGACTCCTGAGAGTCCTTTGGACTGCAAGAAGATCCAACTAGTCCAATCTAAAGGAGATCGGTCCTGGGTGTTCATTGGAAGGACTGATGCTAAAGCTGAAACTCCAATACTTTGGCCACCTCATGCGAAGAGTTCACTCATTAGAAAAGACCCTGATGCTGGGAGGGATTGGGGGCAGGAGGAGAAGGGGACGACCGAGGATGAGATGGCTGGATGGCATCACTGACTCGATGCACATGAGTCTGAGTGAACTCTGGGAGTTGGTGATGGACAGGGAAGCCTGGCGTGCTGTGATTCATGGGGTCACATAGTCGGACACGACTGAGCGACCGAACTGAACTGAAACTTTCAAGTGGCATTAAGTCTAGGAAAGTTTCCTCCATAGCACTTCCTTGCTGAAACTTGTCACAATTTTTTAAGAGTACATTTATTCTATAAAAATAACGACTTATATTTACCTTGCTTCATAGTTTTTGCAGTTCTTTCATATAAATTATACCATATAAATAATCCTTTGAGATAAATGAGGAAATCATTTCATTAATATCCCAGTTACAGGGGGGATAAGTGACATTCAGTGAGGTTAAGTCATCTGCCTAAAAGTTACCAGTTCGTAAAGGCAAAGTTGGTCCTTGTCCCCATGCCTTGAACACCAAAAATCTGAGCACCTTCTGGCAAGCCACACTGTTTCTTTTCTAGCTACGAAGTCGCTGTTAGCAGCAGCTTTTCAGAATCTCATAGCTCTTACCATAAACAAACCTTTCGATCTTTATTTATACTTGGGCAAGACTGAAAAATGAATGTAAACGCACACACACACACACCCCTTGATAAACACCAATAAAGAAAAGAGTAGAATTCACACTACACAGTTACTTCCCTACCTAAATTTAAGATAAATAATCTATATTTCATTATAAGCGTATGCTGAGACTGGAGAGATGTCAGCCACAAATCTGAAGCAGTTATCTAGATAATTCAAATTTGAGATATAGAGCAAAGACCACTGTTTTTAAGAGCTATTGGTTTACATCCAAATTTTCCAGAGTCTTGGTCGACTCTTTTCACCAAACGTCTCTCCATGGCCTTTGAACATGCCCTCTGCCCCACCCTTATCCCTTGCCACACGTTCCCATAGAACTAACTCAACCCTGACCATCATTCCAGAATCAGCTCAAAGATCACTTCTCTTCACAAACAGTGGCTGACTTCTATCCCTACCCTTGTTCCAAATACCTCGATTTGATCTCAGCAAGCAAGCCTCATCCATCCCAGTAAAGGCCTCCTCCACTGTGAAGCCAGTGAAGATGGTATTTACATCCGGAATCCGGAAAATACAAATTCTTTCAAGGGTGTGCTGCACCCATCTGCTGAAGTTTTCTACCCCACTAACATGCCATCCTCATGACTCAGAGCCCTGAGATTAGCGAGGCAGTTCTGGGAAGTTCTTTGAGAGAAATGGCCACCAGTTTGATAAGAGACAGGCACCTGACCAATGGCTTGCCACTTATAGAAGTGGCCTTGAGAGGACAATTCTATCAAATAAAACTACTTAAGCAGAAGCCTACAGGAGTAGGCAAAAGTCAAAGATAAAATCACACCAGCCATAATTTCCTATGAAAAAAACTATTCCTACCTGTATTGGGAGAAAGAGAAGACACCAGAAATGGGCCCAAAACAAACGATCCCCAAACAATGTGTAAGTATGATGTCCAAATCCCAGGTGTGCCGTTACCTAACCTTGTAGGAGAAATGAGGGGACGTGTCATTGTTTCATTTAGTCATTTATCCCTCCATTCAGTGATTCATCCCACAAATACGCACTGAGTCCTCAGAAGACAATGGCAAAAACAGATGTCATCCCTACCTTCATGGAACTCACAGTTTAATGAGGGAGACACATACATAATCACTCTGGAAGACAAGACTGCATACTCTGTAATACACACGGAAAAGTATAAAATGGGGACAAAATGGGGACTCATAGTGGGATCTTGATATACAGAAAAGTGCTTCCATATAGAAAGTCTTACACAGAAGCCTGAAGAATGAGGTTATAGATGAATGTTTAGAGAATGGGGGGAGGGATGGACACATTTCTAGAAGCAGAATGGCCAGAGGCCCAGGAGTACAACACAGCTTAGCCAGTTAAAGGGCCACTGAGCAGGGCAGCACCACAGGACTGCTAAGAACTGGAAGTAAACGATAATGTGTCGACGCTGAGGACATAGGTAGGTAGTCCGTGTAGCGGCCTGTAGACCCCAGAAAGCATTCTGGAGGCTACCTTCAATCTAGTGCAAAGCAACTGAGGGTCCCTAAGCAGGAGGGGCCCCTGACCATATTTGTAGTGGGCTTTTTGGTGGCAGTGTTGTCACAGTTTGAGCAAGGCACCTCCATTTGTTAAGAAAGAAGCACACAATGGTTTTGTTTCTCTAGCCCAGCTGAGCTCTTCTAGGGAACCGCTGCCCTTTTACTGCTGGAAAACAGAGCCCTCTCCAACCTACCTGGCGTGTGAACCCAGCAGCAGGGTCCCCAGCGCTGACGGAGGAGCTCTGGCTCAGCAGGTATGACACCAGAGACCGGCTTTTGAGTCAGTTCTAAGAAACAGTGACTGTTCTCAGGAGAGCAAGACAGCTGCTCAAACGCTGCAGCCAGCCTGGGAGATGATGCATAGGCTCTGAACGACATGGAGCGAGAACAGCTCCCAAGATCCACCCAGCAGTCAGTTTCAGAATGCTGCCTGGGCTACAGGACTCCGCCCTTCCCCCTGTCCTGCACCCTCTGACTGGTCAGGACCTACCCATTCTGAGTTCCCCCATGAGAGCACTCTGCTGGCAGGGCTTCTTCATGGCCCGTTTCCTCCACACAGCAGGAAGATCCACAGAGCAGGAGAGGCAGGGATCTCAGGCCACCATTTAATCACTAAGGCCCGGTACTATGCGGGACACTTGCCTCATCACGTTGGTTTATTTCATGTGTCTTAGGTTCTACAACACTGCATTGTCCTTGTGGATTTTTTTTTCAATCTCCCTCTGTGAGTTGAGAGCAATGTCACCATGTTTGCATCTACAGTTGGCACTTGGTACAGGACTGACTGCTAAGTAACGCATGGGTAAAATAATTAATATGAAGGTACTTCACGAATGCCTTCTCTCTAGAATCCTACATGCCATCAGTATTCATTGATGAAAGATGTGCGCTTAACACTGACGGCTAACGCATCTCTACATTTTAATACACAATCAAAAAGAGAATGCATGTAAAAACTGCTGAACTCCAATTAAGGTCTATAACGGGGTTAATAGTAGTGAATCAATTTCCCAGCGTTGACAAGGTATGGTGGTTACACAAGATGTTATCTTTGGGAAAGCTGAATGAAGGGAACAGGGGATATCTCTGAATTCTTTTCACAACTTCCTGTGAGTTTAAAACAGTTGTAGAATAGATTATAATGACTCAAAACCAAATTTTAATTTTTTGCTCTTTACCTTTTTATATATTTTTATCTTTTTTACTTTTAATTTTCATATCTATTTTGAGCATAGCTGAGAAAAATGTATTGATTTAAATGATGCTGTCACACACTACACCAGCAAACAGGAAAGATAATGCCCTAATTCTGGGCACTGTTCTTTTTGGTCCTGACAGGTTGGCATTTAAAATATGCTGGGAGAGGAACAAGAGGCATTACTTTTGCCTGATTCAAGCATATCCTCGAAATTGTAGTTTCATAAACAAAGTGCCGACGGCTATGATCTTCTCTCCTCTTCTCCTTTTATCCTAAGTCAGGTCAATAAGTCTGTCTTATGCAGAGTCCCGGGTTTGGAAGATAGCAATTACAGACTACAGGGAACTATTAGTGGAAAACTCACAGGAAGCCAGAGTGCCTTTAAACTTCCTTCTGCAGAGCACCATTCTTTGAAAAAAAAAATGTCAATGTTAGAAAAAGATGTTTTAAACAAATATGTTTAGTGTGTACACTCTTATGGTGTTCCTGGAGTTTTTAAATTACATTTTCAAGAGTCTACTGTCAGTTACGTGGATAACAATATGGGTCATGACTTCAAAAATCTGAAGCATGGTAGGCAATTTTTCTACTATTGGAAGATCTGAAAACCACCAATAAGAAATCCCTGTGTACACTGATTAAGGTGAAATTGCAGTTTATCTTAAACTGCTTAAACATGGAAGGTCAACAAGAACTTCCCCAGCATAAAAATCTGTAATTTCCAATACCATTCAATTAGTAAGCTTCCTAGAAATCCATATGATGAAAATTATTTTTTAAAAAAACCCTGTAGATACCATAAAGTCAAATTCAAAGATAAATGACATTCCTCCATATATTCATCTTTTTTTTTTTTCTGAAAACTGAAAACCTGTAAATAGGTACATCTAAGAAGAGTACCTGCTCAGAAGTCCCTGTGGTTTTGTGATAACCTGTTTAAATTAAGTTCAGCTCCAGGGATGGCACTGGGACATCATCTTAGCACCCCACAGGCTTGCCTGGAAAAGAGGTGGAAGGACCATGTATGATAACCAGGTGCAGAAGGAGAATGCCTCTCTGATGCCTGGAAAAGCTCATTAGACAAGGGCATCCATCTTTACCTCTTCAGGGTAACAGCCGCACACTGTAGAGACAGAATTTCACTTAATAAAAGAAAAGGAAGAAAAAGTGCAAGAATGTGTTTAATATTTGGCTTACTGATTCACGAATCAAAGAAGAAGAAACTATAATTATCTCTGGTTCTATCAGAACTGAGAGATTTCTTCCACACAATCTTTTGTGTGGCAGGAACAAAGCTTTATTCCAAAGAAAATTCACTTTAAAATATCCCCAAAGAGATAAAATACCCGCATGATTCTACAGCTCTTTAATGCTTGCCACGGGCCAAATTGTGCAATTAGAATCAGTCACTTTAAGTGCTGAAGTCATATAATGCTAATAGATCACTTTATAATGTGAGCAGTTTTTAAAAGTCGTATTTAATTCTCCATTATCACTGGACTGAATGCTAGTTGTGTCCATACAATGGGTTAGAGATTCTCAAGTCCAGAGAAGACAGACGGCCACTTCCTAGGGCATTGCTCTACCCTGGCTTTCATTCTGAGATCTGAATCGGAACTCTAAAACTGACCATATTTCCGCTTTCTTCCTAACTGTATTTATTTTTATTTCCAAACCAAATGACAAGGGCTCCTTTGGGTTTTGTAATTATTTTATTTCAAAAAGTACAGATTGAGACAAAATCCCCTATGGGGTGTGTGTGTGTGTGTGTGTGTGTGTGTGTGTGTGTGTACGTACATGTGTGTGGTTTTCTTTAAGAAAATGAAATGAACCATAAAATAAGCCCTTAACAGTAACCTTAGAAATAAAACAAAATCATTTACAACACATGGGATTGTTGCAGGATATGTCAAGATTAGACGGTCTAAGGGAGCGCTCCTGAATGTGGAAGCAATTATCATGAAATTCATGACTCATTAGCAAACATTCCATATTGTTTCTCATTTCTGGGTCAATGTTATTAGGAAATATAGACTTAAGATTTAGTTGTTTCATTGACTTTAGAGCTAGATTAGAGATAGTTGGACCATATGATAATATTAATATAAAGCAAAGATTCCATGGTTTTGAAGTTCTTCACTTCTCACACATAGGCAGTTTGGTCCTTGAGTTAAGTATGAATGAAATAACCTCAAAAGCATATAGGTAAGAATGAAGTTGGTGATAGAAGGGTTGTCTATAAATGGAAAGCAAGAGTGCACGCTGCACATACGTACTGGCGGATGTCAGTTGGGATTTCGCAGACACGCTGCTTGGTATGCAAAATGGCTGGTGAACTCAAGTACCCAATACTGTATATAATGGGAACCAGATGTCTAGCAGAGAGAGAAAAATATTTTATAGCAATAAATGTGACATTGACTCTTAAAGGGTTTGCTGCTTTTAAACAACTTCCCAATCTTTCCTTTTCCTCGTGCATTTTAAAGCAGATCGTGGAAAGAGACTATTTTCACATTTTTAAAGAAAAAGTGTTTAACTCTCCATGAACTTCTAAACTGCATACGTAAGGAGAAATGATCTGAAAGAGATAATTTTGGAATTTATGAAAGCCCTGTGCCCCACAATGCAAAAAAAAAATTACTAAGGCTAATAAGGCATAACTCCTCCTGCCCTTTAAGAACTTAAAATATACAAGATGTGATAAGATGCATACAGCTGTTATGGGGACATGGCCAAAGCAGGCCCTGGGAAAGGGACACACAGTACTCTGAGGACTTAGGGGAGGCTGAGAAAACTCCTCTGGCTGGCAGGTCCCATGAAGGAGGAGCTCTCTAACTCGCCCTGCTCTAGGCCTCCCATTGCCTCCTCTGCGTGCACCAGTGTTGCCCTGATGAAGGCCTCCAGCTCTCTGGCTTGCCACTGCACTGGTCTCCCAGCAGTTCTGCCCTCAGCCTTCCCCCACCCACTCCCAATATAACCCTCTTTTTGCTGCTGGGGTAGTTGGTGTTCAGTTGCTCAGTCATGTCTGACTCTTTGAAACCCCATGGACTGCAGCCCACCAGGCTTCCCTGTCCTTCACAATCTCCTGGAGCTTGCTCAAACTCATGTCCACTGAATCCATGATGCCATCCAACCATCTCATAGTCTGTCACCCCCTTCTCCTCCTGCCCTCAATCCTTTCCCAGCATCAGTGTCTTTTCCAATGAATGGACTCTTCACATCAGGTGGCCAAAGTCTTGGAGCTTTAGCTTCAGCATCAGTCTTCCTGCTGGGGTAGGTGTTCTGAAGCCTTGGTTCTATAAAGGAAGCTGGTTAAGTTGCAAGCTCTCTAGTTTGGCCTGGGTCCACATCTTGCCTTGTCATTTACTGGTTGTGACCTTGAGGAATTCACATATCCAACTTCCTTCAAACCTGTATTTTTTCATCTGTAGAATGAGGATAACCAAAGTGCAGATCTCATGGGCTTGGTGTCAGGAATTGATGAAGTCTGCACAGAATGTGCTTTAAAGTCAGGACTCTGTTGGTGGAAACTCTTTTAGCTCTTCTACTATCAACCATCAGATCCAGGTTTTGAAAAGACAAAATCTAATGTGCTTAGTTTGGCGTGCCAGGCTGCTCAGGAGCTGGTGTTTGCCTGCTTCTCTAATTCTTTCTCTCAATCCCCTTCCTCAAATACACGACTCTCCTCCCATCCTTGTCTGCTTATCATCATCCAAAGAGGCCTTTGGGCTCCAGCCCCTGCACCTTTGCACAGGTTACCCTGCCTGACATGGATGGCTCACCTTCCACCTACTACACAGACAATGCTTGCTAACCCTGCTGGTCTGCTCTCTAGCAGATCTCTCTGTCTTCCCTGACATCCTATGGAAAAAAAAAAAAAAATAGTGTTCCCTTTATGAGGCCAATGGTTGCAAACTCAGGGTGCACACAGATAGCATAGCTAAGTGAAGCAGGACAAGGTGAGGCAGTAGGGAGTGGTGGGGACTGTGGTGAAAAGGAGAACCCCTGCTCTGCCTAAAGGGTCAGCCTCTCCTCACTGTTGCCATGAGAAAATGAGCATTCAGTATTGCCAAAACTTCCATTGCTTCAAAGGAAGAAAGAAATCTACATTCTCAGCTGAACTCTCCAGTCATTAATTGTTGACACCTAAAAGGATTTTTGCTTCCCAGGTGGCACTAGTGGTAAAGAACCCACCTGCCAATGCAGGAGACATGAGATGAGGGTTTAATCCCTGGAGGAAATGGCAACCCACTCCAGTATTCTGCCTGGAGAATCCCATGAACAGAGGAGCCTGGAGGGCTACAGGCCATAGGGTCACAAAGAGTCAGACAGGATTGAAGCAACTTAGCACACAAGCCCAAAGTTTATTAATGCTATAACTTTGAGCCAGACAAAACCCTCTGGGGACCAAATGGCTAACTGTATGCAGACCTTGGCTCTTGAATCACCAGACTTAAGGATTTCCTTACAGGTGCACCCCTCCGTTCTTTGCTTATAATTGTTAGCACACCTACTTCTCCAAGAAGGACAAGGAGTATGTTGGGTGAGCTTTGTCTTTTCAATGCCTGCAACGAGTGGCTCAAAAAAGCATCTCAGAGAAGTTTACAGTGATGTTTCCTGAGTCTGAAAGACAGGGTAGGGTCTGCAGGTAGGAGGTTGTTCCAGGTAGGTCAAAGAATCAAGGAGTTCTCATTCCAAATGTCCCTCTTTCTAAAGAGAAAAGATGTTATAGATACCATAAGCCTTGGTCAGTATCTGACTTCCTTAGAACTGTCTGGGACTCTTCCTACAAAGTTTCAAAGTCTACTCCATGATTCAGTTCATTCGCTCAGTCGTGTCCAACTCTTTGTGACCCCATGAATCGCAGCACGCCAGGCCTCCCTGTTCATCACCATCTCCCGGAGTTCACTCAGACTCATGCCCATTGAGTCTGTGATGCCATCCAGCCATCTCATCCTCTGTCGTCCCCTTCTCCTCCTGCCCCCAATCCCTCCCAGCATGAGTCTTTTCCAATGAGTCAACTCTTCTCATGAGGTGGCCAAAGTACTGGAGTTTCAGCTTTAGCATCATTCCTTCCAAAGAAATCTCCATGATTAGCAACACTGGAATCAGCCCTGAAAATATAAACCTAGTCTACACAGCCTACATATAAACTTAATCTGTACCGGCATGCAAGTGCATAACTCAATGAATGAGCTAAATCTTCTTGCCAGAACCCCAACTCAAGCGTCAGACATGCCACTGTCTTCATTTTGTTGGAAGGTGGCCAGAGACAAATGCTGGATCAGAGACATGCTGTCTCTGAAACTGTGGGCAAGAAGAAGAAATGGTGATGACTGAACTGTGGACAACTTAGAAGATGCAGCAAAAGCAATGACGGTATTTTTTTTACCTTTTTGAATGCCCACAGTCTTTGATCTGATGAGGTCCTTACTTCAAGGGATGAAAAGTGAAAGTGTTAATCATTTCATTACATCCAACTCTTCGTGACCCCATGGACTGTAGCCCTGTCTCTTATACACATCTAGATGTGTATAAGAGACAGGTTCTTCACTTCTCACACATAGGCAGTTTGGTCCTTGAGTTAAGTATGAATGAAATAACCTCAAAAGCATATAGGTAAGAATGAAGTTGGTGATAGAAGGGTTGTCTATAAATGGAAAGCAAGAGTGCACGCTGCACATACGTACTGGCGGATGTCAGTTGGGATTTCGCAGACACGCTGCTTGGTATGCAAAATGGCTGGTGAACTCAAGTACCCAATACTGTATATAATGGGAACCAGATGTCTAGCAGAGAGAGAAAAATATTTTATAGCAATAAATGTGACATTGACTCTTAAAGGGTTTGCTGCTTTTAAACAACTTCCCAATCTTTCCTTTTCCTCGTGCATTTTAAAGCAGATCGTGGAAAGAGACTATTTTCACATTTTTAAAGAAAAAGTGTTTAACTCTCCATGAACTTCTAAACTGCATACGTAAGGAGAAATGATCTGAAAGAGATAATTTTGGAATTTATGAAAGCCCTGTGCCCCACAATGCAAAAAAAAAANGGAGAAGGGGACGACCGGGGATGAGATGGCTGGATGGCATCACGGACTCGATGGACGTGAGTCTGAGTGAACTCGTTGGTGATGGACAGGGAGGCCTGGCGTGCTGCGATTCATGGGGTCGCAAAGAGTCGGACATGACTGAGCGACTGAACTGAACTGAACTGAACTGAAATCTATTGAACTCTTATTTATGTGGCAGGCTATGTACTTGGAATGTTGGGTTCCTTTTATCACTTAACCATAATGTTCTATCCATCTTACAGATGAGGACTCTGAGACACAAGAGTGTTTAAATAATTGGTCCAAATCACACAGCACAGGCATCTGAACTCAGTACTTATCTAATACCAGAGCTTAAGCAGGGTCTTCCCCTTCTTCTATAAATAACTGATATCCATTGTGGTCACTGTGAAGGCACCAAAATTCTAATCTAGGAGAATATAGGATGATACAGACAAGACTGCTATAAGGTGGAAAAAGCAAGGTACAATAAAAGTTCATCTTGCTCTGGCCTCTAGGAAAATATCACAGTCTAGCAGACACTGCTCCATCACTGAAGAAGGATTTGAAGGGAGAAGAAAGACTATCTCACAAAAATCACTGCAGGTCAGTGCCAGATACAAGGAGTACCTCTAGCATCCTTCCATTTGTTCCTCTGCTTCTCACACTGTGTCTCGTTTACTTGTCTCCTGCAAACCACCTTCTTTTGTAATCCCACCTCAGTGTAACCCAGCTGGGGTCTGAGGTTCCCCTTGTCCCCTTAGCCAGGGCTAGAGTTCTCTAACAACTGAGTCACAAAACAGTAAATGGCCTGGAGGAAAGCACTGTCCATCTAAGAAATAATTCTATTTTTTGTAACTAAAAACCAAAACTATGTGGCAAAAAGATGGGAAAGACCCACATCGAGGTATTAACAGTGTTTAAGTACACATTTTTCTGCTTATGTTTGCTTCTCTATGCATTCTAAGTTTTCTACAGCAGATATAAATTATAGCTGAACAGCAGACCCCACCTGAAAGTTGCTGCATGTGGAGCAAGACCTCACCTTGAAGATGTCAAAGTTGTATTAATGGGACTTCCCTGGGGGTCCAGTGATTAAGTCTGTGTCTTCCAATGCATGGGAAGCAGGTTCCATCCATGGCTGGGGAGCTAAGATTTCATGTGCCTTGCAGCAAAAAACAAACAAACAAACATGAAACAAGCAATACTGTAACAAATTCAATTTTAAATAGACTTTTAAAAATGGTCCAAATTAAAAAAAAATCTCTAAAAAAAAAAAACTTGTGTTGATTACTGCACTCAAGCCATTGCTCCATAACTACGTGCTGAGCTAACGGCTCCTAGGATAGACAAGGCAGAGCGAAGAAGAAAGGCATGAGGTACATGGAATGTAAGACATCACTGCAGAAGGCAAGAGCCCGTCAAAGAGGGAACCAAAATGAAAATACATATTTCAAACAATCAGGTGGAGAACGGACAAGGAAAAGCAGGTTCATTACTTTGGTCTGAAAAATGGCGACGCGGTTGCAGGTAGCGAGGAAGCAGAACAAGAAGCAAGTCTTTCCCACACACAGAAAGGACAGCTGAAGAGCTGCCGGGGGAGATGAAGGGATGAAAAGATTGTTAGGCCCGCAGAAGGTACTGTACACAGAAGAGTGAAGTCGTTGAAAGGAAGGACAGTACTGGAACCACAGTGGGGCAGAAGAAAAGAAAAGCAACCGGAGAATGAAATTCCGAGGGCAAACATTTGGGCTGAAATAAAGCTGGCACGCACACCCAGTTCAGAGTTAGGGCATGTCACCCGCTGCTGTCTTATTTATCTTTCAATTCTCCCCAAATCACACGTTGCCACGGGCCTCCCTAATCACACTCTGCTGGTGGCCTTTCTGTAGGCAAGTGTTCATCTGTCTATCCCGTGGTACTTGTTTCCCTATCACCTTGCTCACCTAGAGAATAGAGAGTTCATTCCTTTTCACTAATTACTTCATTGAATTTTTTATAACTCCAGCTAGACAGGAAGCTCCTGGAGACTGGAATGCTATGATGAGAGATCAGCAATTTTAAGAGGTGTCCACAAGCTTTCTAACACTCTTCAAATCCAGAGAAGGGGACGATGTGCTCTCGCCTTGAATCTGAGCTGATCTGAGTGACTGGTGGACCAGTGATACATGTGCCTGGGCTGGGACAGAAAAGGACATTCCACCCTTTGCCTTGTTCTCTTGGGATGCTGTCTTTGGAACCCTGAGTGTCCAGAAAAGGAGCATAAGAGCAATGCTGTCAGGAAGCTCAGGTCACAGGGAATGAGCAAGCGCTCCAGCTGACAGTCCCAGTGGAGGACGCAGCGGAGAGGGCCGGCATCAACCATCATACCCGTGAGCGAGGCGGTCTCAGCGGTCACTCCAGTCTCTGCCATCTCATCCTTCTGGAAGGCTCTTTGAGATCCACCCAGCTGAACCCTGCAAATGCTCAGAACCATGACAGATAATATAAAATGTCTGCTGTGGTTTTATGTGCGTATATGTCAGGGTGAATCTGTCATGTAGAAACAGATAACTGGAGCAGGCACTGTTGCTTCTCAACAAATACGTGTTACATTTCATTCAACAGCAGATAAGGGACGGCAACGTTGTCTTTTGATCTTTTTCTCCTTTTTTGTCTTACTCTCCATTATTTTCTGTTCTATAGTCAGGCTCTCTTTATATCCTCAGTCTCTCTCTCTTTCTCTCTCTCCAAATCCACAACTGTCCCCGTGGAAAAGAGCTCCATCCAGAAAGCCAGGCTTCTCTTCATACCTATGAAGCTTTTCCCCGTCTCTTTTAGAGTGTATGTGCACGTGTGTGTGTGTTACTTGTTCAGTCATAGTCGACTCTTTGCGACTTCATGAACTGTTACCCGCCAGACTCCCCTGTCCATGAAATTCTCCAGGCAAGCATACTGGAGTGGGTTGCCATTCCCTTCCCCAGGGGATCTTCTGACCCAGGGATTGAAGCCAGGTCTCCTGCATTGCAGAGGAAATGGCAACCCACTCCAGTGTTCTTGCCTGGAGAATCCCAGGGACAGTGGAGCCTGATGGGCTACTGTCTATGGGGTCGTACAGAGTCAGACATGACTGAAGCGACTTAGCAGCAGCAGCAGCAGCAGCTCCTGCATTGCAGGCAGGTTCTTTACCGTCTGAGCCACAAGGGAAGTCCTCTTTTGGAGTAAAAGAGCCCAAATTCTTCATTAAAAAAAAAAAAAAAATTTGTTCTCCTTTTCCTGTTCTTTGCTAACTTTAGTCCTCCTTCCCCGATGATCTTTGAGTCTTGGGTGTACTTTTCAGGTTGAAAAGATTAGGAGCAAGCGACTCTAGCCCTGATGCTTTTAGTCATAACCTTACCCACACCTGGAAAGCACGGCTGTTGTGCCACCTTGGGATCGTCCTGTGGCTGTCCCATCTGTCGGCTGCAGAAGTCCCAGTTGGCTTCCCCAAGCAGTACAGGGGGTCCGCAGGCAGCAGCCACATCAGGAGCCTGAAGGGAAAGACAGCAAGCAGGGTGGTCAGAACCGCTGTGCTGAGGATGCTGAGTGCCGCTTCCAAAGAGGTCTCATAGGAGAGATGCTCGGACGTTGTAATCTGGAGATGACTCACCTGGCCTGAAGAGGCACTGAGTGTGTCACCTGAACGGTCACCAAACAGCTGGAAAAGAATGGAAGCTGAGAGATAGGCAAAAACCAGACCAGAAGATTCCCCTGCCCCCTGTGCGCAAGGGTGTGCGGTCCATCTGCGCCCGGACCTGGAAACGTCACCTGCGATAATCCCACGTGGGCGCACACTGACGGAGCCATGCGGCCGCAGGAACGCAGGGGGATTCCGGAGGCGCACGGAGCTGCGCAGCAGAAAAAGGAAAAAGCCACCCCCAGGAATGGCAAACACGCTGCTAAAAGGACCACGTGCAGGCTTGGCCCAGCACACCAGCAGCAGGCAAAGTAATATCATCTCAGGTCAAGGAGAAAACCCACAGCCCAAAATAGACACCCTCCCCAGTTGCCGCTGGGTCTAAAATTATACCATCGAAGATTTATTCCTTTGCACACCTCACTTTCCCTGGGGGCCGGTCTGGGTGGGGGCAGGGACCCAGGCACCCATATGTCTTCACATGAAGGTGTAAAAGGCCTGACAGCTCCGCAGAGTTATGTGGGGGCGGGAAAGGAAGGGAGGTGTTGAAAGGAGTGGAACAAGGCAAAGGAAGTGTTGGTGAGGAATACCAAAAGGAAACTTCTCCTATTTCAGAGTTTTACCCAGAAGGAAGCTAGCTGGCAGCTACATCATAAAACCAAGGCCTGCGCGATTTGCCAGTAAATCTGAACCATGCATGTAAACAATTCAAATCATTCATTCCTTGAAATGCCTTTATAATATATCATTATGCAGAGCTGGACACGCCTCTACTTCAAATTGCTCGAAGGGTGGTGGGATAAGGGCTGGGGAATGGCAGGTGGAGGGAGGGGGAACAAATGAAGGGGCAATTAGAAAGTATAACAAGAGGAAACAGAGAAAATGTCAGACTGGCACACAAAAGGGAGCTACAATCAAAGTCACCATTTCTGGGGCAAGATGTCCTCAGAAATTCAGGCAAGGCCTTTGTCTTTACACGCAAAAGTTTGATTAACCTGACCTTAGAAGATTAAGCCATAAACAAAATAAAAACAAATACCCACTATTGATTATATAGACTTCCAGTCTACTGTCCCTAGGCCTTCCCTGGTGGCTCAGAGGTTAAAGCGTCTGCCTGCAATGTGGGAGACCCGGGTTCGATCCCTGGGTCGGGAAGATCCCCTGGAGAAGGAAATGGCAACCCACTCCAGTATTCTTGCTAGGAAATCCCAGGGACGCAGGAGCCTGGTGGCCTACAGTCCATGGGGTCACAAAGAGTCGGACACAACTGAGCGACTTCGCTTCACTACTGTCCCAACAACAACCAGCTCCATCCTCTTCTATCTTTAAAGTCTTTAAAATATAGACGAGAATGTCAGAAAGGTACCCTCCCTCCTCCTTTCTTAAGCTACTTCTGGGGCAGAAAGCCAAGTACATGGATGCCCTGGATGAGGGTTCGGTAGAGGCAAGACTCCAAATAGGGAACAGTAGAAGGATGAGTGAAAGACAAGGAAAGAGAGCAGAGTGCTGCGAAGGATGGGCTCCTGAAAGAATGAGAAGCATGTCCACACCATTTGGCCATTTATATAAGGCTGTCATTTAACCTGACCGCCAGTCCTCCCAACTTGGTAAAGAAAGGAAGTTTTAGTCCTCTTTGTATGAATGAGAACACAGTGAATGAGAGAAATTCAGCGACTTGGCCAAAGTCATACAGTTGGGTATTTAGGGACATGGACAGGTCTCGAAAGCTGAGTCTGACTGATTAAATCGCCTATTCCTTCTACTCTAATAGTCTTTGGAGTTACTGAACCCAGGGATTCAAGAAATGTTCCTCCAAGGTCTATTGGTAATACACTGATGATTTCTGTAACTAAGATTTCCCTTCTTAGCCTTGATTCATTTTTTCACTCAGCCACAACTGACTCTCAGCCAGAGCCAGGCCTTGATCTAGGAGTTAAAAATGCACCTACGTGGGTATTTCACATAGATGACTCCATGATGGTCAATTTCAAATGTCCCCTTTACAGGTGGATATTTGGCCAGATGACCTCATGTGGCCCCTGGCATCCTTTCCTAGTGACAATTGTCTAATTTCCCCAGAATATGTAAGACATCTGAAACGATGTAGATCCTATCTTTACCCACTGTTTACTACTTGTCTTCTCTCTCTCTCTAGAAAATGAGGTCGTTCAGAACAAGGACCTTCTCTTATTCAAAGCTGTCTCTCCAACACTTAAAACAATTCCTGCCCAGAATAGGTGCTTAAAAATATCTGTGCAATAAATGACATTGAAAATCATAGAGCACTTTTTCCAGTGCCTACTATGTGTCCAAAGCAGTATGAAATGGTTTGCCTCAGCCCCAGTCCAAGGGGGCTTAAAATTTAATCAAGATTACACATGTCTAAATAGAAAGCACCTGAAGAAGATGGGATTTTAATAATGGCGGAGAAAGGACCTGGAAGAATTAAAGCTCAATTTGAAATGCCTGTACACTGTACCACTTAATGCAAGAACAAGAGCCATCTTGTGATATTAAAAGGTAACAAATTTAAAATGAATAAAAGGAAACACTTTTTTTAAACAGCATATAATCTACCTGTGGAATTCACTGCCGCAGGATATTATTGAGGCAAATAGTCTAGCAAGATTCAAGAAAGGATTAGACATTTATATGAATAGGAATAATATTGGCAGTTACACTAACTAGGTTAAAAAGTTACAAGGCATGTCCGTCCTGGGCTCCAGGGCATAACTGCTCACCAGCTGGGGTGAGGAAGGAATTTCCCCTTGTGATAGAGCATTGCATAACTGGTCAGATGCACAAGAGCTGGTATTTTTGCAGTCTTCTGTAACAGAGGTAGAGACCACTGCCCAGGGGAAGTTTCTGCAGAAGTCAGATCAATGACCTCTTACCATGGTTATTTCTGTCCTCCTGTTATACAGTCCTGAACAGACGGTAGAGAAAACACATAAATTTGGAGGGGATTTTTACCTGAAGATTTTTCAACTTCAGAAAACAGAAAAGGTAAAAATAGCTTTCTTCTTTTCGATGATGAAACTATCTCGGAAAATGAAATCATACTCTAGCTGTAATCTTATTAGTGGCATAGCCAACAGCTCTAGGAGGCTACCTGTGCAATTCCAAACCTCAGCAGGAGTCCTGGGAAAACCGTGTATAGAGGCATTATCCATCCATCTTTCACAGCCATCTAACACTACGCCTTCTGCGTGTGCACTTAACACATATGTGTTTAATGAAAGTGCATTTTTGCAGATGTGGGAGGAAAGCTGTTCATAATGCAGTCCACTCACATTGTGAAGCTTTTCTCTTTGTTAGAGAATCAGTTACACTGCCAGGCACTTCCTTTAATTCTTATAATGCATGCATGTGAGTGCTCTAAGTCGCTTCAATAGTGTCCAGCTCTTGGCCCTACAGACTGTTGCCTGCCATGGGTTTCTCCAGGCAAGAACCTTGGAGTGGGTTGCCATGACCTCCTCCAGGATCTTCCCAACCCAGGGATCAGACTTGTGTCTCTGACACCTCCTGCAGTGGCAGGTGGGTTCTTTACCACTAGGGCTATTTGGGAACCCCCTTAAAATGCATATTCTCCATTTTTTCTTCATCCTAACGTGGAAAACCAAAAAGGTAGTTGTCAGCCATGCATTGGAATACAAGTCTCCTTCATAACAATGTGATCACATTAAAGAAAACATCAAAACTAAATTATTCATTATTTTAACTTACTTTACAAATCTTAGCTATGCAGGTGTAGACAAGACTCCAAAGAAATGATATCAGTGTTTGAATGATTTAAGAAAAAATACCTCCCATATTGCGGGACAAAGAACATTCTGCAAGCCAAAACATAAAGGAAAATTTTAATTTAAATCCTCAAACCAGAAATGAGCCCAAAAGTTTTCAAAGATCTCTAAATAAGAGTAGATAGATATACAATCAAATGTACATATGGTAATACGATGGGATCTTGTTACTTATGGATTCCTCATCTGTGTGTTCACTCAATCAAAATTTGATCCACAATTAGATGAATCTGTGGATTCGGTACCCACTGCTATGGAAGGCTAATTGTACTACATCATCTTATATAAGGGGTTTGAGCATCTGCAGATTTTGGTATCCTCAGAAATCCAGGAAACTATCCCAGATGGAGACGGAGAAACAACTATATTTGTGGGTTTTTTCTGGAGAGAGAGAATCAGAGATGGACCGTAGTTATCATTAGTATTCTCAAATATGTTCTCACACTAGGTATGTTAAGAATCACTGGTCTAGGACCCACCCTATAAGAAAATTCTCATTTTGAAGTGAAGTGGCTCAGTCGTGTCCGCCTCTTTGCAGCCCCACGGACTGTAGCCTACCAGGCTCCTCTGTCCATGGGATTTTCCAGGCAATAGTCCTGGAGTGGATTGCCATTTCCTTCTCCGGGAGATCTTTCCAACCCAGGGATCGAACCCAGGTCTCCCGCATTGTAGACAGACGCTTCACCGCCTGAGCCACCAGGGAAGTCCTNACCAGGCTCCTCTGTCCATGGGATTTTCCAGGCAATAGTCCTGGAGTGGATTGCCATTTCCTTCTCCGGGAGATCTTTCCAACCCAGGGATCGAACCCAGGTCTCCCGCATTGTAGACAGACGCTTCACCGCCTGAGCCACCAGGGAAGTCCTAAGTCCTAACAAGTCATTTTGGACACAGTCTTTTCCATCTGTGTACAAAAGTTGCTCTCATAAGATTTGCTTCCTTACACTTGATCATTAATACTTAGATTCTTTTAGTAGAAGATCAGATACATGGGATCTAATTCCCATCCACAGGAAACGCCTTAAACATTTAAGGGCTGTTTTAGACAGCTATCTGTCATTTTATTTAGGGTAGGATGAATCTTTTCAAGTTTGAATGTTTTCTCTTGGTTTAAGTTTTCCTACTTACCTTCTTATGTGATTACCATTAAGATTAGGGCTTGTCAGATTTTTGTTTATTGGTGTTGGGTTGTTTTTGATTTGAGGTGTTTTTTTCTCTATTTTTGGTGGCTGATGTTTGGTTTTTACTTGAAATTAATCACATAGCACAAGGAATTGTATGTTGTAAAGGTCTGTTGTCAACTAGGATGGGGTTCAAATTTCACCCTAGAAATATTACTTTAGATAAACCAATTTCTATGACTCTCTTTCCTCATCTGTAAATTGGAGCTATAATAAATTTGGCTTAATCTGATGAACAGATTAAAGGAGACACGGCTATAAAGCATTTGCCACATTGCCTATCATATATTAAGCAGACAATAAATTTCATCTACTTTATAACTGTGGATATTTTGCCTACATATCTGTAATCATCAAGAATGCATATCCTATTTCAATGTTATTATATCAACTGCATAACAGTAAATATAAAGAAAATACTTTATACTTCCATTTCCCATATTGGTAGGTTTATATTAGGTTCTAACTATTGTAAGCAATAGTTTGATGAACATCTTCAAGCATTATCTTTTTGGTTCTGAGAACAGACTCCCAGAAGTAAAATTATTTAGTCAAACGTTGTTTAAAAAGCCGGTGGCTCTTGACACATGTGATCAATTGAGTTTCCAAAAGGGTTTTGCAAATGTACCCTCCTCTTAGCCATATAGAAGCGTCAGTTTCACGACCCTTTGGTGAATAACGGGAATTACTGTTTACCAGTAACAAAATGAAAATAATAATAATAATGAAAAGACTCTACAAGCAAGCTCTGGTGTTTCCAGATCTAGGAAAATACATATTCTGTGAATGGTACAACTTTCTATTGCTTCAGCAGCAGCGAGTTTCCTTCCAAGTGTTTTCTCAAAGTGTTGCAAATAATCTCTCGGAAACTTCTCAGCCCACACACACCTTGTAGTCTTCAGGCTGGGTGAAGTCACAGAGGGGAAGGCGCAGGTTCCTGGTTTTCCTGCCAGCTGTCCCGTGGTCCCATGAAAACCAGCGATTCAACTGTCACCACTAGCATAAAGGTACAGCACGCAGGACCATTCCCAGAGGAAATGGGACCTGGTGAGACTCATATAAATATTTTCTTGCAAGGTGGAATACTGGAGACTGACACAGCCCCATCTGACCACAAAACCTGGAAGGGGTAACCTAAGGAGGCATATCACCTGAGCCTTGAAAGGGATAATCTGAGGAGGAACAGTTGGTTTGTGCAGCTTTGCTAGAGACTAAATAATAGCTGGGTTTGTGGAAAGAGAGGAAAGAAAAGAAAGAGAATACTCTGGCCTTTGGTGATGAGTTACTGCATGTGAGAGCTGAGGCACTGACAATGTTGAAATGGAAATTTTCTTACTCAAGGTGACCAAATAGAGGCTTTTTCTTCCCTTTCCACATCAGTGTCCTGCTGCGCCCCTTTTTCTCTTTAAACAAATCTTGAGAAGCCCCAAGTTTCATTTGAAATCTGTGTGGGCATTGTTCTAACAAGAAAACATCTGACCTCCCTGCTCACCCACACCAAACTCTTCAACAAGAAATCTCTTTTACGATACTATCACTTAGGAGGCTAGTTCAGCAGCATCTCCTGGCTCACTCACAATGCAATATTCACAGAAAAAGTACAAACCAGAGTTGGGCTCTTTTGACATTTATAGATGGCGTAGCGTTATTTGTTAAATTCCAGAACCTGGTGTCGGGTAAACAGGCTGAAAGGACTAGTGACTCCAAAGGTGGGGATCATTGGTATGGATGCCTGCACACCTGGGTATGAAATGCACCCAAAAGCAAGCAACATGGTAGAAGGGATAAAGACTCAGCCTCACATCAGTACTACCTGCATGACCCTCCACAAGCAATGAACCTCTCTGGGCCTTTGTTTCTACTCTGTTAAGTGGAGACAGCAACGCCTGCCTCGCAGAGTTATATCAGGAAAGTGCCAGCTCCAAGTATAGGGGAGATCTTTATGTCCACAGGCTTCCCTGGTGGCTCAGAGGGTAAAGCGTCTGCCTGCAATGCCGGAGACCTGTGTTTGATCCACGGGTCGGGAGGATCCTCTGGAGAAGGAAATGGCAACCCACTCCAGGACTCTTGCCTGGAAAATTCCACGGACAGTGGAGCCTGGTAGGCTACAGTCCATGGGATCACAAAGAGTCACACATGACTGAGCGACTTCACTTCATGTCCACACAGGTGTCCACATACATATGTGAGTACATGTGTACATGCACTTGAGTTTTTGAAAATCAATTATTCCTCTTCCTCTTTACAGCTCATAAGGTGAGTTTTGAAAAGTCAATCAAGAAAGGAAAGAGAGAAACATATTTTCCTCTCCAAGAAAAATCAATTAAATGTCAAATATGAACTGTTCCTGGAGTAAATTTTTTTAATGGGTTAAAGGCTTGGCCATTACAGACCTCTGATATGTAATTTCTAAGAAAGGACCTGGTAATATTTTTTTTAATTAAGTGGAAGATAAAATGCTCGAACCAGTGGATCCATTCAGAAACCACTTTTTTAGCCATTTTCCGGAGCTTCCCTATTGCATCATGCCTTTTAAGAGTCCTGATTTAATAGCACTTTACTTTAAACCTTCATTTGTGAAAAGCATTGATTTATGATAGGGCTGATTAAAGCAATGGTATCTTAAGCAATAATGATTTCAATTATTGGACTTTCACCAATGGGCATTATTCTGACTTACTCTCCATTCTTTCCCCATTCTGATTCACTGTAAGAAAAAAGATGTAATTTTGAAAAGTTCCTGAACAAACATAATATCAGAAAGAAAGGTATAGACAGATGGACTGCTGTACCCTTTTTGATGATGTGAGGGTGTTGCATTTTAATATGCTTTGACAAACTAGAGCCCCAGTGGGCTCCTATCCGATACCATGAGGAGTATCCAAAATTCCAAGACCACTCTAATGCCCCTGGAGCACAGAGAACGCAGTAATGAATGTAGTCAAGACCAACCCTCCAAGCCTAGTACCTAGAAGCCCGCCTTCTCTTTTCATGAACCTGGAGGAAACAGTTAAGCCCACACTCAGATCTCTAACTCCATTTGAAACTAGCAGTGATGCAAAGCAGACCAAAGATTCCCTCCTGATCTGAAAGCCTGTCCCGTGGACCAGGCTGGTAAATTAAAAAGTGAAATTGGCCTGGAGTCATATGCTAGGGAATGGTGGCAACTTGGAAGGAACCCTAAGTAATGGGGGCAGCTGCTCCCACGCCTCAGCTAAGCGTCACCACGTGCAGCTGTGGCCCAAAGCCTGCTGCATCTCAGGTGTCAAAAGAATCCAGAAACCCACACTGCTATGTGAAGCTGAAGTTTCTCCCTTTCTGAAGGTTAGACAAGCACTGGCCAAACTGAGCCCAGAGGCCAACTCTGCTCGGATTCCTAACGGGTGCCCAAGTGGTGAATCCATCTAGTTACTAGAGGGGGGAAATATGCCACACCTTTTAAAAGTTAACTATTTGTGAAATAGTGGAATAAAAACATTGTGTTAACAGAAATATATTATGTGCGAAGAACTACATGCTGGGTGAAAGTGAAAGTCACTCAGTCATGTCTAACTCTTTGCTACCCCATGGACTAGTCCATGGAACTCCCCAGGCCAGAATACTGGAGTGGGTAGCCTATCCCTTCTGCAGGGGATCTTCCCAACCCAGGGATCGAACCCAGGTCTCCCGCATTGCAAGAAGATTCTTTATCAGCTGAGCCACCAGGGAAGCCTGGGTACTGAGAAGCAAAAAGAGAACAGTACCTTTTATCTGCCATCAAGGAACTGACAGTCTAGCATTTATATACAGGAACTATGGAGGGCTTCCCTCATGGCTCAGCTGGTAAAAAAATCCACCTGCAATACAGGAGACCCTGGTTAGATTCCTGGGTCAGGAAGATCCCCTGGAGAAGGGATAGGCTAACCACTCCAGTATTCATGGGCTTCCCTGGTGGCTCAGCTGGTAAAGAATCTGCCTGCAGTGCAGGAGACCTGAGCTCAATCCCTGGATTGGGAAGATCCCCTAGAGAAAGGAATAGCTACCCACTCCAGGGTTCTGGCCTGGAGAATTCCATGGCCTGTACAGTCACAAAGAGTCAGACACCACGGAATGACTTTCACTTTCACTTTTCATGGAGGATTTAGGGTTTCAAATTTTGAGAAGAAATAACCTAACACTGGGGCTCGATCTATCACATTCCTTTTTTGTATTTAGCTCCCTTGATATCTTTTAATTAAGTTAGTTTGTCCCTACATTCTGCTTTGAAGCTTTCCTTGAATTTGAGGACTATTGCCAGGACTTCTAAAGTCCATGTTGGGTGCCTTCCCATTAAAACCCCAACAGTGATTGGAAGGGAAAATTCCAATTGTACCTTGACAGTTCATTTCCATCAAATCAACTTTACAGATTTCTTAGTTTGGTGCTATTAACTGGACGCTTGTATCATTTGAATCTATGCTGCTATAGTTTTTATGAGAGCTCCTATAGTTTTTATGAGAGCTGACCAGCAGATGTTTATGTATTAATCCCTCTGGAAAATCACCTCAATAACTTTATTAACTTTTGGTGGGGGGATGGGGGAATTATAGAAATCCCAAGACACAAATGAAAGCATTTGGGTACAACCACTAGAATTTTTCTGACTGTATAGACTATATAGAGCTTCTCCATCTTTGGCTGCAAAGAATATAATCAACCTAAATCAAATCCCTTATGATTATACAGTGGAAGTGAGAAATAGATTTAAAGGACTAGATCTGATAAACATATGTATATCCATGGCGATTCATGTTGATATATGGCAGAAATCAACACGATATTGTAAAGCAATCATCCTCCAATTAAAAATTAATTATTAAAAAATAAAAGAAAAAAAAGGTTTCCAAGGTCCGAAGGAAAGATTTAAAGTTTTGAAGAGCTCATCAGCATTTCAAGGGTAGTGATAAGCCACAGGAATTCACTTTGCTGTTTCAGCTCAAGCACCGCCATCCCCAGCCACCCCAGGTCTCCTCTCCCGCGACTCTGTGTCAGGCTGGGTGGCCACAGCTCTGGGGTCTGAAACTTCCAGTCTCATTCTCCTCTGTTCCTGTTTGTTTATCTGATCTTCTTCATGCTTCCTGTTTTCTCGCAGTGTTCATTTGTCCATCTTTCTGATGCCTTTTTGGCCCCTGCGCTGACCTGAATATAGAAATTTAACCGCTGGCTCACAATTCTTTTTTTTAATGGCTAATGAGTTCTCCAGAGTAGGATTATCATGGAGTCTGAGCCGAGGGAAGAGGTGGAAAGAGAAAGCAGAGGAAGAAATTTAGCACGAAGGTCCTCAGGGATGTTGGAGAACACCCTACTCAGAGGGTACCTTGAGGAGGAACAGGTGAAACTGTAGGAAGAACCTCTGAGTGCCAGTGACTTGTTTTCCCTCGAGAGTCACTCATTCATAGTCACTACAGTCTGTCACCTTCTGTAGGGGAGGGCAGGCTGGAGCAGGAAGAGCTCAGCTTTGCATCAGGCAGATGGGGCCCGGAATAACATGGTTCTGCTGCTCTGATTCTCGGGATGCGGATCTCCTCGTCTGCAAAAAACGAGCACTGCTACTGCCATACGTGAGGTGGTGAGAAGGCTCAAATGTGTTCTAAAAACACCTACCTAGAGACTTCCCTGGTGATCCAGTGGCTAAGACTCTGAGCTCGAATGCAGGGGGCCCGGGTTTAATCCCTGGTCAGGCAAATAGACCCTATATGCTGCAACTGAGAGTTCACCTGCGGCAACTAAAGATCCCAAATGTGGCAACTAAGACCCAGTGCAGCCAAATAAATAAATATTTAAAAACCAAACAAATAACACCTACTAGTCTTTCCTTTCTCCCATTTTAGTCCTTTGCATGCCAATTATTCAGAAGAGTGCTATTGGAGACTTCCCTGGTGGTTCAGTGGTTAAGACTTTGCCTTCTAGTGCCACGTGGTGGGGGAGGGGTGGGGGTGGTGTGTTGGTTTGATCCCTGGTTGGGGAGCTAAGATCCCACATGCCTCAAGGCATCAGTTCAGTTCAGTCGCTCAGTCGTGTCCGACTCTTTGCGACCCCATGAATCACAGCACGCCAGGCCTCCCTGTCCATCACCATCTCCCGGAGTTCACTCAGACTCACGTCCAGCGAGTCCGTGATGTCATCCAGCCATCTCATCCTCGGTTGTCCCTTTCTCCTCCTGCCCCCAATCCCTCCCAGCATCAGAGTCTTTTC